>CAMOHE010046920.1:0-16448 GCA_946598075.1 Artocarpus hirsutus
TCCTCAAGTTCTGCTTCATCTTTCCCTCTTTTCTGGTACAAGGAGATAAACTCATTGATTGCCTGCAGAAATAGAAAACATTCAGATGATGAGCGGCAGAGAGAGATTATAAAATTACCTTCCTTCCATGTAATTCAAAAAGCAAATTATCATAGCAATTTCACCTCTAGAACTCTTGTATCTGTTGCTATGGCTGAGAGCAGTTTTTGCCTAGGTTCTGTTTTCTTTTGTAGCACAAATGTGGTTCCCTACACTACAGAGATTTTGCTGGAGCTTGAGCCACATGTAAATCATAAGCAATTAGGGTTAGTTCATCTGATCGGAGAGAATAAAGTGCCTGTTCACCTTATTTCCTCCTGAGACTCGGAGATTTCCAGATTGGGACAAGTATGTGGTATCTAACCAACCGTTTGCTTCATCTCCTAGAAGTCTGAATGGGACAGGATAGGAACCTTAAACGACAAAAATGTAAAAGAAAAGGCTGCTCTGTCAAACTGGAAAAGTATCCGTTTTCCGTCTTTGATCGATGCTGCTTCCTGAATTGAACTAAACACATTAGTAGAAATAAAAAAATCAGATTATGTGTGAGGGAAAGCAGGAATTTTTATGGAAACTTTTATAGTAAATAAACTCAATGAACACTTGGAGAAAGTATTGGACGCCCCAAAGAACAAAAAAACACAATCCAATCATCATTATTCGACTTCTAAAATGCAAGAAGTTTGCTACTGGAAGATGGTTTGGTTGTGATCTTTCTCATACAGAGTTACACAATGCACTAATAAATAAGAACCGTTACTTAAGGTGACACTTAGAGATTCATAGGTGTTTTTCATTATTGGTGAATCATGCTTGATTCTTTCGCTTGTGCAGAGTAATACTTTTGCTGCACATAGCTTAGAGAACTATATGATATTGGAGAGAAATTAAGACAACATACCTCAACTTTGAGCTCAACAATTGCTTCAGAAAACTTCACAATATTGGGCACACGAGGATCATTTGTTCTAAGGTATACCTCTTGAAATACGGTGAAGTTGTCCACCCCGACAAATGCTCTCTGCAAAATGCCACAAGAACACTAATTAGTACTAGACATCCACAGATTGTATAAGTTTCATAACAAATGTTCAAATGTCCTATTTAAGGAAGTGAAAATGATGAGGTATTCATTCCAGTTCTTACTTGTATTGGAGATGCTGATCTGGGTCTGGTGGTGAACATCAATTGCCAGCATCCTTCAATTAAACTAGAGCTCGTCTGCAATTGCTCAAGATAAAATGAACCCGTATGCAAAGACTTCAATTACCTATATCTCCTTGTATGTTTGAATGTACTGTTGGAGCTATGTGTTATACAATGAGACACATACTCCCATTGATATATTAAAATTTTGAATTTTATACAATAACACATCTCGTAAAATTAGAGTTGTACCCCACTCAATGAAAAAAATGATAATTGTACCCTTAATGAAAGGGATTTTAAGTATACTATTCTAAATAGATTCAAATTAGTCTCAACACGTATACCCTTGACACTCATAAAGCATTTGAGATTTATACAAAAAGTTAAAAAACTTTTTTACGTTTAATCTCCACTGAATAAATTGTTAATTTTTTTCGATGTGTGTGTGTATTTAACGTTCAGTGGTGGTTGTACTAATTTTTTATGACAGACGACACTAATTTAGACAAACCACACTCATTTTTGCACAAAGAAGTGATGCAGAAGTAAAATCTAAAATCTAAAAGCTACAAAATGCAATTTCTCCAAATAACTTAAAGTCATTGGTTTTTGTTCAAAATGCTTTTGTAAGCTTTTAACGACTCTGCATTGTTTTTTTTTGCGCAAAGCTTTTACGAGTTCTAAAAGCAATCTCAGATTATTATGCGGTTTGGAAGAGTGTTTTGACCTTGTAAACAATATAAAGATATTATATACTACAATAAAAAACTACGGGGCTTTCACATTCTACCGATCCTACTCTACCGATCCTAAACTGTTATTTTTAATCGTTCTTCCAAGCCGCCTATATGCGTGGTATGTCAAAGTATATTGTCTAAAGATGATACCGCAACGGATCACTCACACCTTGCAAACCTTCCAAAGGCTGAACAGCAACATCCTGTAAGAAGCATTTTCTTCATCACCAAAAAACATGGAGGATTTAAAAAAGAAGGAAGAAAAATTGAAATAAATTTTGAAAAGCAAGAAATTACAGTGAGCTGCTGAGGAGAAGCGGAGCGGCCTCGGCCTTGGATTCCGATGAGTGCGTCGATGAGCGAGTTATCTTCTTCCGTGAACGAGACCTGCTCTTGTTGCTCGTCAATTAGAGCCAAACGACGCGTCGGAAGCTTGTTCCGCTGTCGGAGCATCAGAAGCGAATTAGCTTGTTTCTGATTCTGAAAACTGAGGAATGTCGATTACGGGGCCGTGGCGGCGGAGGGAGCTGAAGCTGCGACGGGGGGACTCTGAGAGCCATCGGTGATTGAATTTGAGGAATCAGACCAAGAGAGAGAAAGAGAGCGAGGAGAGGAGAGAGAGAAGAATCTGCATGTTTATAATTGTGGATTTTATTGGGGTGTGAGTGCGTGAAATAGAGACAATTGGGTGCTCAACAATTCGCATTCAGATACACTTTGTTATCCATACAATTGTTTTTTCCATTTTTTGGTGTAGTTTATTTATTATTGTAATTCTTGGCGCCATATTAGATTTCTTGCTGGTCATTTCTTTTCTTTCTTTTTTTTTTAATTCAAATAAAATATTAAAAAATATTTGATCGTAATGGTATTATTTTATGGATTTTTCTAATGTCTGACAAGTCGTTTTTCTTTAAGGAACAAATGACGTCTCATATATATTTTCTCAACAAAACGACATATAGTTTCTTCTTAAAAATAAAAACGATGTATAGTTTGGTGCTAAAGTAAAATAAATAAATAAAATACGAAACACGAAATGTCGTTTTCCAAATAAAGAATCATACTGACTCCTGCAAGGAATTAGTGAAATGACTTGTGTATTTGGTTTCCAACTATTTGTCGTTTCCATCAAAGGGTTTAAAAAGGCCCGTCGTTTCGACGTTAATGTCGTTTTCCGCATGAAACATGTCTATACTGTTATGCTGTTGTCGTTTTCCAATTATGTTGCCTTTCTTCTCGTGTGCATGTTATTCTCAGTTTCGGTGTATGACGCCAGTGATGCACTTTTATACGTTCATTGTCGTCTTTATTATCCTTTTCCAATTGTTGTTTCTTATTATCGTTTTTGAGTTTTTTTTTTTTTTTTATAAATATCGTTTTTTAAAAAATTAATTATTATTGCTTTTAACTTTTAAGGCGATGACGTTTTTCTTTATTATTGTCCTGCTCATGTCGTTCATAACCAATGTCACCCCTTCATGTCATTGTCGTTGATCTTACTTCTTTCCCAGTAGATGAAGATATTAGGGTTTGTTGTCCCTTACTCCCCTTTCATAGTTGTTGTTTCTGTTTTTTTTTTTTTTTTCCCTCTTGATTTCTGTTATATAAAATTTTGTCGTTTTCTAAGGATATTGTCGTTTTTAATGTTTTCCGATTCATGCCATGTTTCTATATTGGTTTCCTTTCCAATTGTTGTCCTTCTGTGGTATTGATGTCATTATCGTTCTCTTATCGCTTCTTGGTTCTATGTCGTTTCTTAGAAACGACATGTTGCTTTTCTGGTTAGAAAACTCTAGTAATGATAGGACGTATCAGAAAAACGACATATGACTTTTTCACGTCTTTCTCGTCGTTTGTCTTCACATGCACGCATGGTTCATGAATTTGTCCTAATTTGCAAAATCCATGGTGGGAGAGATAAGCTATAGGACAACTGATTACAATGAACTTGTATTCTGAAATTTGCGGGCATTCGGATTTGCGTAAAGGACTCGCCAACGTGATTTTTTATTTATTTTTTTCTTTTCAGAAAAACAAAAAAGACAAGATTAAGTCAAATGGCTGAGGGCACTTCATCGTAATTTAATTAAAAATTTTGTTGGATAAGTAAGATTTTCACTAACGAAAAACAGAACGGATTTCCAACCTTTCTAAAGAAATGAATAAGCCTTTTTTTTAATCCCCTTAACAATCAAGGAAAATTGTTAATTGTGCACTACTATAAGACTTTCACCACGTTTAGTAAACCGGAACAAATATTTTAATCATCAGCGAGAATATTGTTTCAGCAAGGCAACATCACAGGAAGTTGCAGGATGATCAGTGAATTATCAATCTGTCCATCCATCTATATGTAGAAAATATATTTGGGCACTAAGTCTATACTCCTAAAGCTTTCGGTATATTATATTTATATATATAAACCTTTACATCATTCTTTATAGAACACAAGTGGATACAGAAAGGTATTTAGCTTTATGTATGTATACACATGCAAATGCAAGCACCAATATGATACATGTCACTCCTCTTACGGACATCATAATAATTGTTACTTATATCCTTGTTATCATTATTTATAAAATAAACCATTTAAATTTAAACACAATTTGATAAACATATTTCAGGATCTATGCCTACAAAAAAAAAATTTAAACAAAATATTTCAAATATTTCAAATCCTTTTTTTTTCATAGTTTATCAATGCCAAATTAACAAAACTATAATTCAAATAAAATTTCAAAACAAACTTTAAAATCTATTTTAACAGTTTGGTAGACTGAACTTTAAAAAAATCAAAATAAATGTAAAACAAGTCTTTTTACTTAATAGTGTGGAAATTTAAGCATTCAAAGAAATAAAAACATAGTTCAAAAAAAAAATATTCTTGTTTCCAATCCATCGTTCATAGTTCATACGCCCGTCCTCACCCTTCACCTGTTTCATGGTCCTCTTAACTTTATCTACAACATGATTATAAACTAAGTAAGTAAAAGCTTAGTAAATACACTTTCCTATTTCACAACATAAAACATTTTATGAACATCTTTATGAAACATTATAATTATAATCATCATTAACATAATAGTACACTTGGCACAGTTTTATATAGAACATATCTTTCATTATCATTATCTATATTAAAAACTTCATTCATTTTATCTTTGGGGCCCAAGTGTTGCACCATAAACATCATTATCGTAGGCGCGCCGTCATGAGAGAAGAGGGATAACTAATCCCAAACCAAACATGATAAGTCCAACCTTTAGGACATCATAAACATAAACCTAAACATAGGGTGTGCAACACTTAATTAAGTGATACATATATATATATATAGATATACGTTTAACATACCTCATCATTGAAACATTTGTTAAACTTTCTTATTGCAACAAGAGTTTTCATGAGAAAACAACTTGTAAAAAAAACTTAAAAATTATCATAAAACATGTTCTCAAAACTTTTTCGTAAACTTTAATCATGTTACAGGTGAGAATGTATTTACTTTTCTTGCTTACTTACTAAACCTTAACTTGGGTGACATTGTTGTGGTTTTCGGTGTGCTCACCTTTTGGAGTGTTTATGTCAAACATTTATATTGACCATAAGTCATTAGCAATATATAAACATCTCATACTATCATTAACATCATCTTGTCACGTAATAATATCAAGAAGCACAAAATTATAGTTTATGAGCCTAGGGCATAATTCTCGAAAGTAAGCAGAATGGTCTTTATTCACTTAAAAATTCATAATAATTCCATCTTAACTCCAAATTAGTCAAAACCAGTGGCATTAGAAACTAGACTCAAAAACAAAGAATTTGATATATTACACTCATATTTTGACAATAATTTACATGAAGAAAAAGTCCTTGAAATTCAATCTAAATTTTAGATCTTTGTAAAACTATACAGTTTTCAAGGTCAAATTCAAAAAATCATAACTATTTAATGAAAACTCCGATTCAAGCAATTCAAGAGCCAAACGAAAGCTTAAGATGTCTAGTATTTGAAAAAATATAAGAAAAATATAAACAGTACAATACAGAATAAAAAATTACTGAAACACGATAGCTATCAGGTATTTGTATGAAAAGTAGACTTAAGCATCAAAAATTCAATACCAATTCATAACATAATAAAACCTCAATTAAAATTGTAAACACATAATTAACATGATATCAATTAATAATAAAATATACCCATAAAGATCTACATAATAAAATATAAAAATATATGATATTTCTAACCTAGGTTTTAATGAGAAGTTAATCAAAACAAGTAAATCATCAACTCTTTACAATCACTTATTGATATAAAATACATACAATAAAAGAATCTTTGTGATGATAATAATAATTCTAATACTAACACAATACACCAAAACTATAACATATCCAAAAAATTAGCTTCAAATAAATTTTCAACAATTCAAAACATGCATTAGAATTCAGAGACCAAACAAACTCTAATTACCTAAAGCAGTGAACAACACACAATCACAAAATTTCAATAATTAAAATAAAATTAGTTTAACCCTAAAATTTTTATGACAACCTCATAACATATATATACAGTACCACAAAAAGTCTCATTAGCAAATAAATTTGTTTAGTCATACAAATAGGTCACAAAAACAAGAAGTACCGAATTTACTGAATAGACAGCCATAAAAACTATCTTAAAGAAAATTCAAAAACTTGTAAAATATTCATCAAGTAACCACAAAATTTTCCAGATCATAACTTAACATATGCATAAATATCTCTGTAAAATTTCATTCAAATCAAAGATCGGTTGCGCCTTAAACATGGACTATACTTTTGTGTAAAATACTAATCAATAACAGTTTGGTCATGAGTGGCGGAGAATAAAAATTTAATATCTCAGCATAGAAAATTTCAAATAAAGTGAAATTTTGAGGAATATCACATAACATATACGTACACATTATACTAAAATTTCAAAGCAAACGGAAATTCGTAGACAAAGTTACGGGGGTCGAAGGAAACAAAATTTCAGCAATAGTCTAGAATGAGTTTCTTACCTCTAAAACGATTCTTCTCAATTCTCTTTAATTTATCTAAGTGAAAACCCAATATTTCATAAATTGTTTGTAGAAAAATAAGGGAGAGAAGGTAAGAAAACGTGAAGAAGAAAAAGAGAGTATCTAAGAAAATTTGAGAGAGAGAGAATTTTTTTTAGCTAGAAATTAAGAGAATGAATATTTGGTGGCTTAAAGGTATATTTATAGGTTTATGAAAGAGAAGAGATTAGATGAGTGTAGAAAACCTTAATCCTAATATAATTCAATTTCCCCCTTTTTTTTCCTTTTCTTCTTTTTTTTTTCTTTTCCTTTTTTTGTTTCCCACGGCTTGCACCGTTTCTTTCTTTTCTTTTTTTTTTGCACGATTACGTTAAACGTAATCGTTTATATATATACATATATATATATATGCTTTAATATATAATATAATATAATATAAACTTATAATATAAATATATTATATTATAATATAATATAAAATAATTATAATACATAATTACTTATATACAACAATAATATTTACTTCCATAATCCCAAAAATATTAATCATCACATTATTCTTTTGGACATTTTATATTATCCAATTTCTTAATGTTATTATAATAAAAATACTACATATGTAATTATCATAGCATCATTAATATTATAAAAATAAGAAAATATGCAATAAAATTCATGTCATCATAAAAAATATAACTGTAGGCATACATAACCCTAGAGCATTATAAAGATTATGGATTTAGAGCAAGTTAAAACTCTAAAAAATAAAAAAAATATATACTTTTAAGCTTATCATCACTTTTAACATGATCATCTCGAGTACGTCGATCCCACGAGACCGTCACTTGCGACGTTACTAAATAAAAAGTTAAGTTACTTAACATAAATAATTATAGCATTAAAGTATTACATTTTAACGGTAAATTAACATAAGTATCCATAAAAGAAAACGACAGGTGTTACAACTTAATGTGATATATACGTCTACTTTTAGTTATTATAATGATTACTATGACGTAGTAACACAACTCTAAACTTGCGGTGGTGTTTTTCTAACCTTTCTATCTAATTCTCAATGATGATGCCTCCTATTTATAAAGAAAAACCATAGCAATCAAAATAGTTAAGAATTTTTAAGCCATAGGTTCCCAAACTTTGTAATTTTTGGTACTTGAGTTCTTATTTTAAGAATTTAAACACTTAAGTCCCCAAACTCTTAATCTCTTGGCATCTTAGTCCCCATTTTAAGAATTTAGATACTCAAGTTTTCAAACTCTTAATTTGTTAGCACCGTTAGTACCTATCTTATTTTTACTAACATAATAGATATTAATATTTTGAGGCTTTTTTGCCCCTTGGGTCTCAAAAATATATTTTTTTAACAAAAAGGTCCCTAAAAGCTATCATTTTTTTCTTAAATATAACTCATTTATTTTGTCCAACAATAATATTTAAATTCCCTAGTATAAAGTTAATAACAATAAATTAAGATATTGATTATAAATTAGAAAAAAAACAAAAATTTATAAATGTCTATTCTATTTTATTTTTAGTAAGCTGATACCAAATTACAATAATGTAACTAAATAATTATAACACAACAAGATTTAGTAGTTTAGATACACACTTTTACTTCCGAAATGCCTTTAATATAATTGAGGATAATAAAAAGTAATTAATCAAATAGTATATAATTAGACAATTAATTGTTGTGTTTATCTTTAGTTATATCAATGTAATTTGAACCAAGTTAACCAAAATATAATAAAATGGATGACTAATGTTCTCAATAACATTTGTGAATTTTTTTTGTTTATAATCGATTACTTATCAGTAATAATCATAATTAATTTTTTTCTAAGGTATTTAAGCATTATTTTAAACAAAAAATAAGTTATAGTTAAAAAAAAAAGCTTTTGTGGATCTTTTTGTTAAAAAAATATACGTTTTTGGGATCCAAAAAAGCCTCAAAATATTGACATCTTTTATGTCATTTAACAACAAAAAAGAATATGAGCACTAACGGTGCTAACAAATTAACAGTTTGAGGACTTTGAATACCCAAATTCTTAAAATGAGGACTTATAGTGCCAATACATTAAAAGTTTGGAGACTTGAGTATCAAATTCTTAAAGTCATGACTAAAATGCTAACAAATTAATAATTTGGGGACCTAAGTGTCTAAATTTTTAAAATGAAAACTCAAGTATTAAAGGTTATAAAATTTGAAGACCTAAGACGCAATACTCCTAAATAGTTAAAAATATGAAATCTTCAAACTATCCTCGATAAAACTACCGTGAATGAAACTTAGGTTTCAGGGCTATCCACCACTTATCATTTTGCAATAAAAAAATACACATCTGCAATCAACTTGAGTGTTTGATATATATCCACATATATATAATGTACATAAATGCACTCTAATGCAAACATCAATGCAGTTTTTTTAAGTGACATTGAGATGCTAAGTTTTAGCTGTTACGTTTTCTCTTGTTTCTATTTCTGGTTCTACTTTTGCTATATGTAGTACCGGTATTGCTTCTTTTAAAATCACAACAATCCCAAATCTGATTACCATGAACACACCATTGTTCTTGGTCAATCAATATTTTAATTTAAACTTTTCGGTAATGTTTGTTAAATGCACTAATCCCTGTTCACGAATTTATAATTAATCAACATACATGCAGTCCATTTAAGTGCATGGTAGTTTTCTTATCCCAGGAAAACACTTCCACTGTATGCGGCAGCCGTACGTCACACCAGCACTAATCACCTCATAAAGCATAAAAAACATGGCTATAAATATGTAATGTCTCTTCATGTTTTCATATATGAATTCAAAGCTAGCTATTTCATCCCTTTTGAGTATAGAGACTAAATAGAGAGAGCTAGCAAAATATTACAATTGAAGAAACAATGAAGGGGAGCTTTAAGATTGTTGTAATCATTTTGTTTGGGATGTGCTTTGTTACAAGATCCCAACTAACCACAGATTTCTACTACAAAACCCATCCGAAACATGGCATGATTGTCCGGAAAGGCGTCTTTAACGCAATCAAGACTCAAATGCGCATGGCTGCTTCTTTGATTCGCCTTCACTTCCATGACTACTTTGTGAATGTGAGCTTTTAATTTATATATCTCATGAACATCCATTCAGATCACAAAATAAAAAGCAATTTTCATTTATTTATGCAAAATAATTATAAGTCTGTCTCTGATGATATGATTGACATAGGGTTGTGATGCATCGGTTTTGTTGGATGGAGAGGATGGTGAGAAATTTGCGGCTCCAAATCTGAGTTTAGCAAGAGGCTTTGAAGTAATTGATACAATCAAAAGCGCCGTGGAAAGTGAGTGTAGTGGAGTTATATCTTGTGCTGATATACTAGCCATAGCTGCACGAGACTCTGTCCTTTGAGTAAGTTTTTGCCTCAATAATATCTCATATATATGTATATAGATAAACTCTGGTAGCAAGTTCATTCAATGTAACATGTAGAAGAGTATAACGTAAGACTACGGTCATTAAATATAACATCAATGTTCTATTTGGTCATTTAAAAACTATGTTGTGTATCTTCAAACATCTATTGATGTTTAATTGACGTAATAACAAGAAATTTAGTCATCTAAAAATTGTATTGCGCAATTTTAACATCAATATTACTTTCAATGAACATTATATTACATTTTTTGACTTCTTCATGTTACCTTTGAGGGATAGTCCCTGCGAAAAGACCATAGAATAAGTGAGGAATTATCATAACATCAAATATAAGTAAACAGTTTTGTGTACCTTATGTGTTTAGAGGCATGTAGACTAATAAAGGAGAAATACTTTTTGCTTATTCATGGAGTGGAGGAAGTTCATTGAAGGTTTTAGTGGGAAAAAGAGATGGACTAGCGGCAAACCAGACAGAAGCTAATACTGGGCTTCCTTCTCCATTTGACAGTCTAGAAAACCTTATCACCAAGTTCTTCAACGTAGGCCTAAATATCACAGACGTTGTGGCTTTATTAGGTACTTTCACAGCCTGTTTGATGTGGCATTTTACGAGCAGTTCATGACTTTTTTGGTCTAAAAAATGCTTATAAAATTAGAGGTATTCACTGATTGGATTTAATAGATTAAAATCACCAATCCGATCCAAAACTATCGCATGAGGAAAAAGATGTTATAAACTCCATTATAACTTTTTTGTTCCTTGACAATGTAGTTCTAAACATTTGCTTTACTTCCTTATTTTGTTACCTAAAAGCATAGGTCTATTGCATTAATTGTCACTTTTTAAAAAGTACTTGAATTGCATGCGTGCATATTGCAGGAGGTCATACAATTGGAACGGCGAAGCGTGCATTTTTCAGCAACAGATTGTTCAACTTCAACGGGACAGGCACGGCAGACACCACACTGGAGACGACCATGTTAACCGATTTGCAACGAAGATGGCAACCAGACCAGTGCGCTCGACCGATCTCTTTGACAACCATTACTTAAAGAACTTGCTGTTGGGAACGAGCTCCAACCAAATTCTGTTTTCTAACGAAACCGCTGCTACAACCACTAAAAGCTTTTTCTTTAGGACTTTGTGAATTCCATGATCAAGATGGGGAATATTAGTCCTCTAACTGCCTCTGCTGGAGGGATTAGAGAGAACCGCAGGGTTGTAAATTCAGCATGAAATTACGTAAAATGAGCAGCTTAATTAATTACACGATATAATAATGAATAGTACTATTAGAAATGTGTAACCAAAATGATATGAATTATGTAATGCCAAATAGTAGCCATGTAACGTTGTTCTAACGTAGTTAGTGGTTAGTAATTGAATAAACAAGAGACAAAAAATGTACTTGCAATTAGTGGTTGTATACATGTTCCACTGTCAAATTGACTTTTTTTTTTTTTTTTATCTGATGAGGCCAAATTGACTTGCTGGTAGAATTGAATATTAAGTATCAAAACATAGGAAATAGAACAATGTATAGCTTTTCTTTTCTTCTTTTCCCTCTTTATAAAACAAGTTAATAAAATTAATAGAGATTTGGTTTCATAATCTTTTATTATTTATGTAAGCAATCCATGAGGGCCATTATTGCGCAGTTGCATATTAAATACAAGGCGTAATCATGAAAATCCTTTTTGTTTTTGGACACCATTCAGGACACTTTGTGAAAGCTCAATGTATGTAAAAAATGAACTTAAATAAAGGAGAAATTAGTGAGGAAGCAAAATCAGCAATTGTAGCTTCAGATTTTGCTGGGAAAAAAATGGTTAACAACGATTTTGAGGAGCCAATTTGAGACATAATTTTGAGTAGGATCCACTCTGTAAAATTAACGGGTCTTGTTAGATTTGTACTCTCCGTCGTGAGAAGATCGACATCATATATTATATGCTCAAAATAGAAATCGAGTGAATGAGAAATTAATGCTCAAAATGTGCTCATTGACAATCGGATTTTGTTGGAAAAAGCTTAAATGTGGAGTCCCATATTGGTTAGGCATTAAAGCTTGATATGTTTTTAATAGATTTCACCTTTGTGCTTGGGTAAGATATTGTATTTAAGAGGCTTTCTCACATGTAGGAGGAGGTGCAAATCATGACCTTGGTGGGTTAAGGGCCCAACAAAAAATCACACAAAAAATCACACAGGGCTTTTCTCTTGCTTAACAAATGTTCGTTTTAAGGAAAACGTGAGCTACATATACCTCGACCGTTTTTCCGTTCAATTTTTCACTTCGATTAGGTTGAAGTTGAAGGTTTTGTTATACGTGTTTCCTACTTTTTCATTATACAATTGTAACTTATTCATTTTATCCATGCAATATATTGTTTACAATTCCTGCTAATAGTACATGCAGTATATTGCTAACAAATTTTTCTTTTCTTGCGTAAGGGTAGCAACGAAAATTTACCCCTATTTGGTTTGCTAGTTCAAATTGCGTTAATTTGAACTTTTCTCATTTGAACAGAAAAATTAGAATTGTTTAGTTTGAATAATAATTTAGACTAACGCTTGAATGTACAGTGAAAGTGTTAATTTAAACAGGATATCTAATCTTTATTTGTGTTTGGATAAATATTGATAACTTTAATTTGAAGCAT
The DNA here is from genome assembly GCA_946598075.1 of Artocarpus hirsutus. Taxonomy (NCBI): domain Eukaryota; kingdom Viridiplantae; phylum Streptophyta; class Magnoliopsida; order Rosales; family Moraceae; genus Artocarpus; species Artocarpus hirsutus. The sequence continues at coordinate 13,101 of CAMOHE010046920.1, forward strand.
GAAAAAATTGTTTAATTAAAGAATACACATAAAATATGTAAAAACAAGTTATGTAATAAAATTAATATGAAATAATAGTGTTAAATTATAAATACAAATGAAATCATTGTTCAACGTTGATTGGTTCGAAATGTTGAAATAAAGGGAAGGTTTGAATTCTAAGTTAGGCAATTCAACCAAATTTGAATTTTCAGTTTAGTTCAAATTAAATACTTACTGTAAAAATTACATAATATGTCTATTTTTTAAGGAGTGAATTAATATCTGTCTTTGTTATGCAAATATCACTTATATTTTCTTTTTTAAAAATTTCATATATTCAGTACCCTAAAATACGCTGTAACTAAATATTCTCATGAATTTAAATTTTTATAGCAAATTTCTTTAGTTTTCGAATAGTTAAATTAGGGAAAAAATATCCATGAATATTTCTTATTTTAACATATTACAAAGACGTATTATCATTATCACTTGAAGTCTTAAAAAAATGAAATGAATATCATTAAGTATCATTATCATTACGTATCATTACCTTAATAATGTCATTACGTATCATTACCTTAACAATGTAACAATAATATAACCTATAAGATACACAAAAGACTTAATAAATATTATATCAATAATTTAATTACATATCACACAAAAAAAAAAAGGAATATCATCACTTTAAGTCTTAAGAAATGAAAGTCATTGTGTATTACTATCATTACATATCATTAACTTAATGATATATCAATTATATAACTAGTAAGACACATAAAAAGACTTAATAATGTCATTAATTTAATTACAACATCCTCATTTTAATTTATCAGTAAAACTATATCATTAATTTAATTGCAAAACCCTCATTCTAATTTGTCGGTAAATCTAACTTGTAGGTAAAAAAATTTCATCTTTTTAGAGAGTTTTGAAGTCATTATTTTAGATACCAACATGAATTTAAACAACAAACACCCTAATTCCAGGGATGTTTTTAACCAACAAAAAATCACACATGAGTTGCATAGAAAAACTCAAGGCTTCTCTCTTGCTTAACAAATGTTCGTCGAATCATTCTGCATAAACGGAGGGGACAAATTTGTTTTAAGGAAAGCGTGAGCTGCATATGCCTCGACCGTTTTTCCGTTCAATTTTTCACTTCGATTAGGTTGAAGTTGAAGGTTTTGTTATACGTGTTTCCTAATTTTTCATATATACAATTGTAACTTATTCATTTTATCCGTGCAATATATTGTTTACAATTCCTGCTAACAGTACATGCAGTATATTGCTAACAAATTTTTCTTTTCTTGCGTAAAGGTAGCAACGAAAATTTACCCCTGTTTGGTTTGCTAGTTCAAATTGCGTTAATTTGAACTTTTTCTCATTTGAACAAAAAAATTAGAATTGTTTAGTTTGAATAATAATTTAGACTAACGCTTGAATGTACAGTGAAAGTGTTAATTTAAACAGGATATCCAATCTTTATTTGTATTTGGATAAATATTGATAACTTTAATTTGAAGCTTGAAAAAATTGTTTAATTAAAGAATACACATAAAATATGTAAAGACAAGTTATTTAATAAAATTAATATGTAATAATAGTGTTAAATTATAAATACAAATGAAATCATTGTTCAATGTTGATTGGTTCGAAATGTTGAAATAAAGGGAAGGTTTGAATTCTAAGTTAGGCAATTCAACCAAATTTGAATTTTTAGTTTAGTTCGAATTAAATACTTACTGTAAAAATTACATAATATGTCCATTTTTTAAGGAGTAAATTAATATCTGTCTTTGTTATGCAAATATCACTTATATTTTCCTTTTTAAAAATTTCATATATTCAGTACCCTAAAATACGTTGTAACTAAATATTATCATGAATTTAAATTTTTATAGCAAATTTCTTTAGTTTTTGAATAGTTAAATTAGGGAAAAAATATCCACGAATATTTCTTATTTTAACATATTACAAAGATACATTATCATTATCACTTGAAGTCTTAAAAAAATGAAATGAATATCATTGAGTATCATTATCATTACGTATCATTACCTTAATAATGTCATTACGTATCATTACCTTAACAATGTAACAATTATATAACCTATAAGATATATAAAAGACTTAATAAATATTATATCAATAATTTAATTACATATCACAAAAAAAAAAGGAATATCATCACTTTAAGTCTTAAGAAATGAAAGTTATTGCGTATTATTATCATTACATATCATTAACTTAATGATATATCAATTATATAACTAATAAGACACATAAAAAGACTTAATAATGTTATTAATTTAATTACAACATCCTCATTTTAATTTATCAGTAAAACTATATCATTAATTTAATTGCAACACCCTAATTCTAATTTGTCGGTAAATCTAACTTGTAGGTAAAAAAATTTCATTATTTTAGAGAGTTTTAAAATCATTATTTTAGATACCAATTTGAATTTAAACAACAAACACCCTAATTCCATGGATGTTTTTAAATATAATGATATCATAATCTGTTTGAAATCTTAAATACGTCTATTATAGTTATTCTAAAAAATAAATTAAAACTAAAAATATCATTATTATGGTCATTAATGTGTTATACATATGCATTTAGACATCCAAAGAATATTCATAAACTTGAGACATATTTTAATTCTACAAATAAAAAAAGGCTACATGTCTCATAACTCTTAAATACTTTACCAAACACCATTTTTTAAACACCGTTCAAACTTAGTTGAACTGGACTGAGCCAATAAAACAAACACAACCTTAGATTTTTAACATATTTCTTTTTTAATAAAATTTTCACTATTGTGAGGGCAAAAGTGTTGTCAAGCGGCCCTTAAAAAAAAAAAAAATTGTCTTGCCTTCGTGCAACCAAAACGCGCGTTTTGGTGATCCACGGTTTTCGTTTTTATTTTTATTTTTATTTTTACTCTTTTATTTGAGTATGCCCATATTGATCGTTGACGCTCTCCTTCTCTGTGCAATCGTTTCTCTCTTCTCTCTTTCTGCCGCCCGATTGTTTCTTTTTTGGGTTGTTCGAAACACCATTTTTCCTGCTCAGACCTACAGGTTTGCTTCTCGCTCGTCTCGCTTTACGTCATTTGTTTTCTCCTTAATCTGATGACTAATTTTTGGGGGATTTTGCATTTCTAGGTCTAAATCATCGTTCGGAACATTTTCTTTTGTTTTCTATTATTTGATTTACTTCCTAAATCATCATCTATAAAGTTTACCTTTTCCTCGTTTCTGTTCGATCTCGATTACAACTTGGAATAGTGTTGATGAAAGCTTTTATGTAGTTGATTAGATAGACTTCTTTGTCTTCAGATCCATCTTC
>CAMOHE010046921.1:0-26355 GCA_946598075.1 Artocarpus hirsutus
GTTTAAAGGATAAAATATGGTCACGGTGTTACGTAGACCCTAATGAAATTGCGCAATGGTACGAACACTTGGGCCCTAATGGAAGATAAGAAACGATGAAGATAAGAAAAGTTCATAAGAAAGCATAATCGAATCATGCATTCATTTGATTGTCCATGTGGGATTTATGGGACTTACTGGGCATTAGCTCATTAAGTTTTTCATGCTGTAGGTATTCCGACGAGAAGGTCAAAATAAATTCTAACGATGAGCTGGCGGACGGATGATATGTGTAGATTGGGTATGGAGTCCGCTGCTGAATGTTTCCGCTGTACATATAATAAGTTATTTTGAAAAGGAATGTTCGAACAGGAAAATGTTATAAAAGTAAGAATGTTTATGTAAATACAAGGTTGTGAAAGTATTTTGGAGGTTTTTGAAAATTATGGTATGTGAAATATTTATTCAGTTTTTTTAAAAAAAAAGTTCCCTCAATTTTTGGCCCTAAGTAAGTAAGAAAAAGGTTTTAATCACAGCTCGAAAAGGCGGGTTGTGACAGACACGACCCTTCAAGGGCCAGGGCTAGGCTTGAGGTTTTTCTCTTTGACACGGCACAGGTACGACCCTCTACTGTAAAGGGTCAGACCTGGCATGACACAAGCCCGTCACTGGCTAAGGGTCAAAAGGGCTAAGCTAGCACAACACGACCCTTTTGAGACCTCTAATTATAGGGTATGGCAAAATGAGTTAGAACCATGATTAGAATTAATTTTAGTTAAAAATATTGTAGTATGTGAAAGCTTTACATTGTAGCCACTTGTTACTTTTTACTGTAACATGTCAGAGTTTTTTACTGTTTGAGTTAAAACTCATTAGTTTTTCCAAGTGACCAAAACCCCGACTTGCAAGTTTTAACTCATTTTTTAGACACTATACTCTTAAAATTTTCGTGCATTGCCAATTTGCCGTCTTAAATTTTAATTTTGACAATCAACCTTCTTTTTTCCACCACCAATTTAAATAGCATTATAAATTTGAACCGCATTGCAATGGCTTGACAAATGTAGAAGGTTAGTCAACAAAACCACAAGTATAGTGGTTAATTTGTCAAAGCACAAAAGTTTTGGGAACAAACCGCAAAAAAAAAAAAGCTTCTTTTTATTTGCCAAAATTCACGTTGTACTTTGACACGCAGTTAAGTAAACAAAGTAATCATCAAAGTAACGAATCACGGGAGTGAAATGGACTACGGTGAGCCCCAGTCGCCGTCGCAGTAAAAAATATTTCTTTCTTTCTGATTTCTCAATCTCAATTCTCAAACAATACACTACTCTGAACACGATTTTCCTTTTCACAAAATCCCACAAATTACGATTTCAGTTTGAGTCAGAGCAATCCTTTCAATTCTCGGATCCTCCACTGATTGGTACGTCTTTCGTAATGCCAAATACAAATTTTCTACTTCTGATGTATTTTATAGGGTTTAGTTGTTCATTTCTCGGAGTATTTTGTTACGATCTTGGAGATTTCAGCCGAAAATGATGAGAATTTTAGTTCATGGCTTGATTTCCAATCGAAAGGAAAATTTTTTGAAGAAGATTACGAAAGAATCAATTGACAGTTATCAGTATCGTCGAAATCAATTGAATATAAAACGGAGCTTGTTTACTTTTTTGCATTCCATTGAATATTCCCAACTAGCGCAATTCAAAGGTTAAAGCACAAAAGACACAGAAAAAAGTAAAGAGAAGGATCAATAGAGCTAGGGCATTCTATTATGTTTAGGAAAATAGTTGTTGGAGAGCTATGATTTGCCTCAAGAAAGCTGGGCATTGCAGCTGTTTGTTTCAATACTTCTTCAGCAACGTTTTAGAGTTTGTTTGAGAAACATGTTGAAACTTGAAGTTAGAACGTAAACATTGACACTGTAGTAAACTTATGTTTACATTTGTTTTTCACTATGGCATATGAGAACTTTACACTATAACAATTGGAACTTATTTTTCTAAAGTGTTTCACCTAATGAACTCTTAAAGCTTTCTATAGACCTCTATACGGGCTTCCTCACCAAGAAAGTGTTTGCAGATTTTAGGAATTCTAGAGCATTTTATCTGCTTGCGCCAAATTATTACATGGGTTGACGCAGATACGGGGAAAATATTTTGCACTAAATTATTATACCAATATTTAGTGATTCTATTGCTAATATGTTGATGCGTTAGAGATTTTAAGTGTAGGGTGATAGTTTCTATATGAGTTGAAGAAGATATAAAGAAAAAATGTATACCTATGCTTTAATTGGCCTTTCTGTATAGCCTATTGATCAATGTTTTATAATTTTAAACTTTTTTTTTTTTTTTGAACGGTAAGATAGATTGTGAATTTGTGATTTGGTGATTATATTGCTAATATGTCCTGCATGACAGCTACGTAAAACTAATTACTCTCTCACTAGCGACGAAAGCACGACAAAGCAAAATACGATCACTGTGTCAAGTGACAATGCAGAATCAGGAAGGACTTCAAGCTGACGGAGATAAAGAGTCTCTAATCCCTGCTCCTAAGCCTGAATTTGATGATTGGTTAACTTTTCCCGATGATGATGTGACGCAGCAACAATCTACATTTGGGAGAGAGGAAGCTGAGAAAATTCCATTCGTTGGTGACAAGGCAAGAACGAGTTTAGAGTTCATTTAATTGGCAGGATATGCTGTTCACTTTCAAAATCCCATTCTTTTTTCCTGTGCTTCATTTTACTGGTTTAGTGGTAGGATATATCAATTTGTCCTCACGAATATGTTGGTTTTATACTTTTACCTTAGTTGAGCATTCAGATGTTGTGAAACCAGTTTGATTTACATGCCAATTTGTTTTTCTCCAAAGCAGGTTGCTTTTGCTTTGTTTCAAGCGCTGCTAATGCAAGTCTTCCCCTTAGTCTGAATCTTGTATTTTTTTTTTTAACATCCTTTAGCGACGATGATACATCTGCAGGAGCCTCTCTCTTCATTGGCAGCGGAATACCAATCTGGCAGCACTATTTTGTTGGAGAAAATAAAGGTTCTTTATGTTATATGTGTTTTATTGTTATCCTTGCTGTTATTGGGCTTCCGTGTAAATAGTTGTCAAAACTTTTTTTCTCAGGTACTTGGTGAACAATATGCTGCCATTCGGAGGACCCGAGGAGATGGGAACTGCTTCTATCGAGGCTTTATGTTTTCGTATCTTGTACGTCTTAATATAAACATCTTACTCTCCATCTATGCAAATAGAATTACTCTGCAATTTTCAGTATTAATTCTTGTCTGCCTACACAGGAGCACATTTTGGAAACGCAAGATCAAGCAGAAGTTGAACGCATCAAAATCAATGTTGAAAAATGTAGAAAAACACTTCAGAATTTGGGTTATGCAGATTTTACTTTCGAGGATTTTTTTGCGGTAAAGTTTTATCTAGGTTTACCACTCTTTTTACGATAGTCCTTTTATTTCAGTTTTAGGAATTTGCATTGTAATTGTATATTGTAATTCATGGAGATTTTCACATAATATTTTCAAATACAGAGTACTTGTGAACCAAAAGGTGCTGAGTGTAATGAACATTTTATGTTTTAACGTGATAATATTATAATGAGAAGTACAAATTGAATTTGCAATCACAGAAAGAGAAATTTTTAGAGGCAAATCTCGAGCTCTTCTCACCTCGAGTTACAGCTTCAAAACAATTTTTGTTTATTTCCTTACCGCTTAAGATGAAATAATTGGGTAAACCTTGAAAGCTAATGCGTTTGTCAATGTCAGTTGTGATTGGTCCATAGCACTTTGCTACAAATTAACGAGGAATTCTATGAATGAATTTCTCTACTTTATAATGCGGTAAGGAAGAATCGAGATTACAGTGGCTTAAGAGGAAATGACATCTGAATTCCAATCACCAATGCTTGTTGAATGAGGTCACTGATATTGTCTCATTGGCAAGAGTGCTTTAGGATTTTGCTTTTAGCCCATTGTCTTGATCTTTGTGAGCAATTTGTGCAAAAGGCCTCGGGTGACCTTATGGGGTTTAATCCGCTTGCCCATTTTGAATTTCTTGTTTATAAAGTATAGCCATCCACTATAAGACAAGCTTCTAATATTTATCCTTTAAAATTTTATTCCATTTCTGATGCGATGTAAAAATTTGTTCAGCTCTTCATTGAGCAGCTGGAAAGTGTTCTTGGAGGACACGATGCTTCTATCAGGTATTTACTGCTTTGTTCATGTTGGCAGTTCTATTTACAATGATAAAATAATTAGGCTATTTGGGAGAAGAGTTCCGACTTTAGAGCTTGAACCGCACACTGTAGCATGTGAAAGCTTTACACTGTAACATACTTTTGCTTTACATGGTAGCATGTGAAAGCTTTACATTGTCTACATTTTAAACTCTAGATGTTCCATTTAAGTGTTGGAATTTGTTCTTTTGAGTTGTCTATATGTAAGAGCATTTTTTTTTTTTGGTTGAATTGATAAAAATTTATTATTTGTGACAGTTATGATGAGCTCATAAATAGGAGTAGAGATCAATCAGTATCTGACTATGGTGAGTGACTTAAGGTACACAATGGTTGATCTACGTCTTACTATGTTTCCTGACAAATTTGTTTGCTTAGTTGTGATGTTTTTCAGATTTGTTACTTCTGGTGAAATAAGAACTCGTTCAGACTTTTTTGAACCATTCATTTTGGGATTAACAAACGGAACAGTAGAGCAGGTTTGTTTGAGAATGTACTATGTAAATTTTGCTATACACGTCATTGTGATATTTTGCTGTCATTGCTAGAGAAAAAGTCAAATTATTCTATTTTAAGTGTCTGGACGTACTCTCTCATGTAGGACAGTAATCCATTTTGTGTGCTCTAGGAAGAGTGTTCTTCCTTTTTCCAATTAACTTAAGATTGAATCGAATTTGCCAAACTTCGATGTTAGATTCCATGCACCATCACCCCCTAATATGATATGTTTTGGTGCAGTTCTGCAAGTCTTCAGTGGAACCCATGGGAGAAGAAAGTGATCATGTGCATATTACTGCCCTTTCCGATGCATTGGGTGTGCCCATACGCGTTGTGTACTTGGACCGCAGCTCATGTGACACTAGTGGTGTTAGCGTAAATCATCATGATTTTATCCCTGCTCGTGATGATCTTCCAAATGCTAGTGGTAGCTCTGGCACAATCACTCCCTCTATTACCTTGCTATATCGCCCTGGTCATTATGATATTCTCTACCCGAAATGACGTCCTCCCTGTTCCTGTAAGTCAGCTTGCATTTCATTTGTTCATTTATTGATATATTTATGTTTTTTACACCATACATTTCACGGTAGAGTGGAGGAAGCAACGTAAAATGCTACCCTTTTTTTCTTATTGAGATGAACAGTAAATTATTGTACTGGCCACTTGGAAAATCATATTTCTGCTTTAGGATTGTTGGTTCCAGCCTCTAAAATCATACTTCAGCATTTTTTTTGTTGTTACATTGTCGAAATTTAGTTTTGGAATTTGGTAGTAGAGGGTACTAATATTTACTTGTTTATAAATATATCACAGGCTATTGGCACATACCCCTGGTTAGTGAATGAGGTTTCCAAGAAACAAGTTGACTGGGCATTTCAAGTGCTTAAAATGTGAAAGCTGGCTTTAGTTTCTGATGTAGACATTGTTCTCAAAGTGTTGAAACATACTTGGATGTGTGACTGGGACCATGAGAAATCTGTGATAGTTAGCCGAACAACTAAAATGACATTTGATGACCCCATCTTTCATGTTTATGAGAAATTGCATTTTGGAAACAAGTTACCATAGTCTGAAGAGTCGCCACACTTAATGTAATAAATATATCTGTGCTGGTTATAGGTTACAGGGCAACCTTAGTCCTAACCACTGAACCTGGTGAGAATTACTTGTCGTTCCGTATATCTTATCAACTAGCCTTTTTTTTTTTTTTTTTTTTTTTTTTAAGAATCGGTTGGTTTTAAAAATCTACTGACTGGTGCAAAAAGAAAGTTACACGTGAATTCTTATTGTTTTTACTTATAGGTCTTTACAGAATTTTATTGAAGCAAAATGTTGTCAGAAATCAACGTGCAGCTCAACCCCAACTCAAAATTTATATCTATGGTTGAAACTTTGTAACCCTATCAGGTCATTGTGGGTGCTTCTGTGGAATATTTGAGAGAGATCTGCGAGACCAAATTAGGAAATCAAACATCTCCAGTCTCGACAGCTTTTTAAGGGACCTAAATGTATATCAACGGCATCGGTACGAGACAATCAGCTCATCATTTCAACGCTTTCAACGGGCTCATTTGCCGTTGAACAATTGCAGAGGGACAGCATGCCCGACAATCCGAAAAGGAAATAAGAATAAGAAATGACAGAAACGAATAATAAATAATAAAGCAGTTGAGACTCAAATTGTAAGCAAACAATCTCCAGTTAAGCCTCCTGAAATTGTAAGTAAACACTCTTCTAGTGCTAGTACTCCGAACACCTACACATATTAAGCATTTTTTTTTCTTTCATTATGCATTGTTACTCTCAAGTCCATCCAAAATTTTCAAAGCTAAATATGATTCTCTCTCTCTTCTTTTTTTTTTTTTTCCTCTCAACAATTCCAGAGTTCGATAAGAAAAATCTCAAGAAAACTGGAAAACCAATTAGGATTGGCCAAGCATGCATGGCTCAAACCAATTCAGAGTTCTAGAGTAGGAATTATCTCGGACAAAATTGGAAAACCACTTAGCATTGGTTGGCAAGTGTTTTCTCTATAATTTTTAATCAGCCACCAAGATAAGTTTTTCCCTCCCTTTTCCACCTCTAGTTATATGTCACCAGGTCTTGTGGGGAGGATGCAGATTAGTATTCGGTGTTATAAAAAGGGTTAGTTTAGTGCCCACAAAAACTCAGTGGTTTGCTTAATCCGACTCCTTGGCAGAAACAGATGTCTCTCCTTGAGAAAAATCATCCCCATTTCCAAAACTTGGCGGGCTTCCTTGATGGATCTCTTCTTGCATGCCCGCTCGAGCTTTCCCAGGTCTGGTGCGAACATTAACCCCCATGGGGAACGGAACCTATACAAGCAAAGGATTAACCCCTCTGAGAAATTCTATTAAATGGTAACAACTATTACTCGGGATCATTATTCAAAATATTCCATCAAGAAACAAATTGTGAAACAGAAGTTCTAAAAATCTGTTGGCATTTTGGGTTCCTATATCTTGTTGAAGGATTTAAGTAAAATAAGGAGTGCGAATGACTGATTTGAATGGTTCTCATACCTGATCACCTGCATTGGGACCATCTGTATTGAAGAGAATGGGCCGGCAACGTTTATCCTCATTCATCAAGCTTGAATTTTGGAAATGTGCAATCAGAGCAGATTTACCTTGAATGCGAGCATATGCTAGTGAAGCCACCTTCTCGCTATTAAACTTCTCCCATTTTTTCCCATTAAACGACTGTCGAATATGAATATCTAGTTTTAGTTTCCTTGCATGCATTGTTTGGCATTCAAGAGATTATATGAAACATACCTGGTAGAACGGGATAATCAGGTTCGGATCAGTCATGTTGATGAATGCATACCCCACGTTGCATTTGTTCTGTAACAAATGCAAAGGCCACGTTCATTCACCAAATAGAAACAGCATAGCACCTCCACGCTTAAATTACAATATGAGAAGGTATAATTCAAACAAGAACAAGAACTTGCCTTGAAATCAATCGGTAGATAAATGAAATCATAGGTTCCTCGATGACGTTCGTCAATTGCAGCCAAAAGCATCTTTGAAGTATATCTAAATCATGACAATTAAACCAGAAAATCATTATCATGAAAAGAAGACCACCAAAGAGAACCATTGACTAATAGAATAATTCTCCCCTTTGCTACATCATTGTGAACATACAAACTACAGCAGTGTCTATAAAGTCTAGATCCTGAGTCATATAAAGGAAAATGTTCACAGTGATGGTGCAAAAACATATCCTACTATTTCAAAATGCTGTGCAGCACTTGCCATACCGCACCACACATACAAACCAATTGGATGCCCATGTAGGACCTGTTGCATGTTCTGGGGCAATGCGGTGCAGGTGCTGCATAGAACTGCTCAAATTTTTATGCCAGTCACTTGCAACTTGAAAAACTCAAGCTTGTCTGGAAACCAATAGTTCCATTAATCTGATACATCTCATACAGAGTTGTTCAATAATTCAATTCCAAGCAATTAATAGCAAGAAAAATTAAATAACTTCCAACATTTTTAAGTGTTCTTCCAGAATTGAAGTGACAAGATACTTACTTGTTAGGAATGTTCTTTATCATTAGTGTTGTTCGGTTGTCTTCTCCTCTCATTATGCGGTCAATATCCAGCTCATATTGTTTTTTGTTATCGATCTGATTAGAGTTGCCTTCGTTTCTACGACTTCTAGCACGTTCACTTGGAGAGTCAAATGAATTCATGACGGGAATCATTTGGCCTCGGCCTGGGAATATCATACACCTCTGCTGATGGGACTGAAGTCCACTTTTTGAAGGAATTGGCAGGTCCATGCAGTTTCCATCAACATGAGTAAACATGTTCTGTGAAACAAATTCTAAAGAATGAGATGGGTTTGAAATTCTCATGTTTCCAAGGGAACCAGGATGGAATCCAGAAGCCTCGGGTGATTCCCCGGCATAGAAGTGTCGCCTGTCCCAGAGAGAAGGATTGACCACTGGTGCAGACCCCACATGATTACTCATGGGTAAAGCTGGGTTCAACATATGAGATGGTGCCCTAGGTAGTCCAGGAAGGCGTGTCTGAGGATGGGCTGCACAAATTCCATTGACAAATGTTGGCGAGTTTCGCCACATCATGCCTGGAGGTTGAGGGTGATATGAGTTGCTCCATGCATAATGATGTCCTGGGAGTGGAGAGCTACCATTGCCAGCAGATCCAAAAACTGACCAAAAAAAGTCAGGATAACAAAATTTAGAAAAGAAAAAAGTAAAGCTCAACTCTGAATTGATTTTAAATTTTTAAATTAAGGTTCATAAGAAATTCAAATCATGGACAAGAATAGGTTTTTGCTAGTTTGTGAATAGCTTAGAATGCCTCGTGTGTCAATCAGAATGTCTATAGCAGCACTTGCCTTTCTCAATGAGCTCAAGTGAGTTTGAGTTTGCTCGGCAAAATTGCCTGCTATCAATTCTTTCTGGTGGTCTAGGATTTATGCCCGTAGACAAAGTACTGGGAGAATTGGAATGTACACCATTGGCTAAACCATCGTAAAACTCTGGAAGTGAGTGAGGATGAAAAGCTGATGAGCCATGGATGTCAAATTTTAGCAGCCCTGGCGAATGATTGGACTCTGTAAGGCTAGGTTGGTTGCCAAGTGATTCAATTCTAACCAGAGAGGATAAGCTGTTTGGAACACTAGAAGATATCCCATGATGAAATGCAGTTTCAAGGGGTGAAGGATGTATTCCACTATGAGCACCCATAAAAGTTCCATTATCCACACCACTGGATGTTATTGCTGCATGTTGAACTGGGCCAGTAAAGAACTTGGTGAGACAAGGTAAACATAATGTGTGCTGTAAGAGTCGAGCACGATCTTCTTTTTAAGGGAAATAGCTTACCAGAAAAACCAGTTGTTGAGTTAATAGGAGGGCTACTCTGCTGTAAATAAACGCTGCATTCATCCTGCTCCAAGTCATTAGGGAGCTGCTGGCCCAAACTACAGATCGGGAAGCAAAACAATAAAGAAATTAATCTAGCAGATAACAAGTGGCAACTGAAAGGTAAATTTGAAAATCAACATGCTCAGTCTTAACTAGCATCTTAACTACGAAGCATAGACATAAAGAAACGTACAAATCACATTATATCATTTTCGATTCAAGAAATTATGTAAAACATATCTGTTGTCATAAAACTGCACACCACGCTTTGGTACAAGATCACTAATCCCCACTGGCCCATAATAAAAAAGAAAATCATTGAATTCTTGTATCCAAATTCCATTTACACTGGCTAGACACTGGTCCATTCTTCCTACAATTCTCCTGGAATCTTCAGACTGAGCAGTGGCTTTGGATTACTATTTAATTGATTACTAGAATAAACGGACAATCAAAGGATATGATCACAATGGAAGAGATATTAAAAATGAAAAGCATACCGTCTTGTGCCCCCGGGACGACTTGGCTCGAGCTTAATTTGCTTTCCAGCAATATCACTCCTGTTCAATGCACGAAGAGCAGCCTCTGCAGCTCTAACATCATAAAATTCAATAAATTTGTGATGACTTCTGTGTGGGTTTTCACGGATCTGCAATCCAACAAGAAAAATGACCATGCATTAGAAGCACCATTTATACATTTACGGCGTGCAACCAGTGAAAATGACGCACAAGCTCACCTCCTTGATTTCTCCATAAACACCAAAAATTTGACGAAGTTCATCATTTGAGACGGAAGAGTCAAGGTTAAATACTACAAGAGTGCCCTGATTAACATCCTTTTCAGAGGGATTCTCCTGAAAAAAGAAAATTAAAATAAGCCACAAGGTAAAAAGTTGAATAAAGAAAGTTAACGGACAGCAAAGTATGTCTTAAAAGATCAACCAGTGTCCGAAAATATTGATGAGATTATAACAAGGCAACATCTAGTATCAGGAAAGGCCAAAATGGAGAAGCTCACCTTTGGAATCGAGTAATGTATGTCAAGTTTCCGACGCCTCAATGGCTTGTTCTGGAGTGCTTTCAGCGCATTCCGAGCTGCTCTGAGATCATAATAAGAGATCATAACAAAGCCCCGATGCTTGCAGGCTGTATAGAGAGTGCGGATGTCACCATATTGCTGGACATTAGAAACATGTAATTTTAGCAAGAATCGCATTAAAATAACACATGATAGTTTACTAAATGAAAAACTGAACAAAACTAAGAAAAGGAATTGCAGACCTCAAAAACGGTTCTCAACTCAGAATCTTCAACGTTACAATTTATGTTTCTCACAAACAATGTCCTGGAAGGGTGTTCACCGTAAGGATGTTCTCCAACTATTGAACCATTACATAGCCCTGGCTGACCATTAGAAATTCCAAGAAATTCACTTTTTTGTCCAGCAGATGAACAATCATCTTCCAAATCCATCCCTCCAACACTGCTAAAAAGGTCTAACTCATCCACATCATCTCCGCCGTTGGAATGGATATTATAATCAATCCCATCAGTAACTCCAGAAAGCAAGTCATCATCGTTAGGTAGAAGGTTCCCTATGGTTTGGGCCTCCATTTCTTCAAGGGATTCCATGATTTCCTCTTCCTCATAGTGTGGGTTAACAGTATCCGCTGAATGGCCATATACAGCATTGTTCGCTGACAATCTCACTGCAATTAAAAAGTTCAAGTTGAAATAAAGGGCATTGTAAAACAAAGCAGGAAGCATTATTGTATGCTAAATCATAGGTAAAGATATGGTATATTGCAATTAGAAGTTGCACACACACACATGTACTGAGATAAGCATGGTGGAGAACACTTACACTTCCGACTAAAAAGCTCAGACAATGAACTTGAGAAGAGGCTACTCTCATACTGAGAACCCATTACATTGACTTTGCTGCCTTCAACAAAGTAAGATGCTGCTTCTGCCTTTGTGTTAGATCGTGCTATTGGATTGTAATCTATGTCTTTCAACAGAGGCAAGGAGTGACTGGATGCTCTTTCTGGTCCGACTGCATGTCTATTTAAGCTAGAGATCACTTTCTGGTCTTGCCTTAGAAAAGACTCAGGGGACTTCAGGTTCTGACGTTCCACTGGAAGGAATTTCTCCAGAGAAGATGATCCAATCGACTTCTCATTGGCTGTTCATGGCAATAGATTAGCCTTTTCTTCTTAATATGTTTAGGAAAAAAATTTGATAACAGGCAAAACAATAATATAATATGTCTTACAAGCCAGAAGATAATTTCAGATTGCATATAACTAATATCACAGAAGTTACCAACTAATACTAAATGCACCATTATGACTAGCCCCTAACTCCTATTGAAACTCAGAATCAACATGCAATCTTTTTGAATGTTTGACAGCTTGTTTCAATTTTTCTCACCATAATTTGGAACATGCGCTCTTACATTGTAATAACATACAATGCTTTCACAACTAAGAAGAAAGAGACATGCTCTCAAAGAAACATTGAAATAGCAGCATTGAAAAACAAAAAGGAGAAAACAAAAAAGGGGCACATTGGCACATCTAATCAATTTTATTCATTTGAATGGAACTCATAACAAAGAACCCCATCCATAACATGGCAATCCAAACTCTTTTCTGCCAACCTTGTTACATTTTTTGAGGCAGCATGGTCATGACAAAACATATTATCTTGCGTTCAATCCACTTGTTTCTTGACTGAATACACTTGATTGTTTCTAATTCAAATTTACAATGAATAAACATAACTGTAACAAATTTGGCATGTCTAGAATGAATATTAAACTTGATTGTTTACTCAATTCGACGTTTCAAAGAAATACAGGACTTGAGGAAAATTTCATAAATTTTCAGTGGCTAGAAAAAGCTACAGCCTCAACCTTTAAGCATTCACGACTGTCCAAAACTCTAGTTCATCAAACTGACTTACAAAGTTAATGGTGCTTACGCATAAATAAACTTAGAAACGGAAGCGACATAACTTCCAAAACTTGGTTCCAAAGAATTACGCTGTTCATGTTCCACTGTTACGAAACCAAAAAAAAGGGCGAGACTAAGAAAGTTGATACAAACCATAGTTATCAAGCATGTTATCTGACTTCCAGAATCCAACCTGCCTCTGAGAAAAGTCATCAAAACGTAAAAGAAAAAGATTAGGACAATAGAATTCTGAAAGGGCAAGCACAGAGGAAAGGGAAAAAAAAACATAAATCTCGGTCACCTAAGGAGAATGTATGAGTTCTTTAACAAGCAACGTTGATACATCACATGATATATACACACACACATATTTACCTATACATATACAAAATATGCATAATTTCGAGGAATATTAAATATATGCAGCAGCCAAGACATACCTCGTTAGGAAAACATGCAGTCTCAGAGAAGAAGGATGATGAGGAGAAGCCCTGCAGGTCCCTTATTTCAGAAGGCATAATGAAACAAAACCCTTGATTGCCTAAAACCCAACATTTTTTTTCAGCAAATTTTTATTTACCACGTCCACAAGCGCGTGAACACCTCTATGTAATTGGCAACTGACACATCAAAATTTTCCGTCCGGTATAAAAGAAAGGAAAAACTGCATAAAAAGAATTATCAAAATCAACAATTAACCCCCTGAAAAAAAAAAATAAAAAGTTTCAAACAGTTCATCTTTCAAAAATTTAAAACAATTAAATTCTCTCCGAGATTTAAGGCATAGAAAAACGGCTATCAAAAAAAAAATACATAGCGGAGAAAATACACACACACACACACACTAGCTGAATGACCTTAAGATCTCGCATATAAATCAATCAATTACGCCAATTGAGGGAAATTCTGAAGCGTTTGATTTAAATATGTTCTTAAAAAGGTCATTTCTTTCCCAAACAAAATATACGACTCCCAAACAGGCAACGATCTCAAGTCTTAATAAACGCAAACCTACACGCAAATTCGCCAGAAGATGTGAGAGATCAAAAGCAACTAGGACTCCAGTAACATGAATTCAAGTTCTCGCTAGATTTCTAAGCAAGAAAACCTCGAAATTAAGCAAAAACAAGGAAGAATTTAGGATTTTTTACCTGCGAAGCAACCAAAAATAAAAAATAAAATACCTAACTTTGAACTCCAACGCGAAACAATCAGAGGATAGAAGAAGCGAAGAGCTTGAAATGCGAGGAGAGAATTCAAGAGGGGAAGAGGCGAGCAAAGATTTCAAATGGCGAATTGTGAGGGAAAGGTTGGTTTGCAAAAGTTTAGAGAGAGAAAGAGAAGAGAGACAGGAGTTTAAAAAAGGATGGAGAAATGGAATAAAAAAAGAATCAATTACAGCATACGGCAAGGGAAGGGAAGGAAGGAGATTGAAGAAAGAAGAAGGGATCATCTAGGAATCTGTGCCGTGTAAGATCCTCCAAAGCTTGCCCTTCTTTGATGATTCATGCTCTTCGTTTCCCTGCATTGCACGTTAACCCTCTCTCTCTCTCTCTCTCTCTCTCTCTCTCTCTCTCTCCCCTTCAATTTGTTTTTTCTTCTTTTCTATACGCCTTCATATTCTTCGTCTCCTTCTCTTTATCATCAATTCTGCTCACAAGCAACACATTTCTCTCTCACAATTTCTATCGAGCTCGGTCTCGTCGGAATCTATGGAGTTCTCCGGCGAGATTCCAAGCCGTCGCCAGAGATACCAGACACACAGGAGGAGAGAGAAAGAAGAGAGTGATTGATTTGTTGGCTTTGAATAAGCAGAGAAAAATAATGGACGGTTGTTTTTAGAAATAGAAAGAACCAAAAAAAATAAAAACTGTTTCTTTTTCTTTTTCTTTTTCTTTTTGTAAAAAAATAAATAAATTAATAACTCCTACACACACATGAAAGGAGCCAGATTACGGAATGTAGCGTTTTAACCGCTAAAGGGCGTCAAGTGGAGTCGTGGAGATATCGGCGATCTGTCGGGTTGTCTTTGAGACTTGTTTGGGGCTTTTGGACAAGTAAAAGTTTTTAGGGTATTTGACAAGATAAGTTATAATGCATATTGTATCTTAAATAAAACGGTGTTATAATAAAAAAAAAAGTCATATTATAAAGCTTTTATGTGTTACAGAATTTTTATGCAAACATGGCTCTAGCTCACTTTATCAAGCACTTTATTAGTCAGTTTTTTTTTAAGGGTATTAATCAGTTTTTTGAATAAGAAAAATCAATAGATAAAAGAAGAGTTAGAACTGTAAACACTGTAACATATGAAAACTTTAAATTATACCAATTTTTTTATTATAGTATATTAGAGCTTTATATTGTTCCCAACTAAAAAATTAATTAGAACAAACTTTGTCAAACCGGTTAAGTTTATTGACGAGCAATAAAGTCTTAACAGGTTTTAAATGTTAGTTGTAATGAGAAGTTATATTTTGTCTTTGACTAAGATTCCAAGATTTTTTTTATGATCAATACTATTTTAAAAGATTACTTACAGTTTAGTTTTGGTCCTCGTTTGGTTTTGTTTTTAAAATTTTTGAAAATATTTTCGCACGTTTTTTGAGGCAAAAATTTTAAAAACACTATCAGTACAATTCTCAAAAAAAAATTATTTTTTAAAATAAAAATATTTTCACCTATTTTAAAAACCATACCAAATGACCCAATTGTTTTAAAGAAACTATTATTGGTTTAATGAATAAGTTGATCCTTTAAAAATCTTTACCTTTTATTAAGATTTTCAATCAAAGATAACAAACATGGTTTTTCGTGAGAATTTTTTTTTTAAAATACTTAGAACTTATATTTAACAAAATTTTAGATTTTATTTCAAACTTTCTATTGTTTTGGTTTCACTAAACTCGCCCAAAAAAAAAGTGTAACTCTAAACGGTCATTAAAAAATCAAGCTTCTATTTTTTGTAAGAATTTTTTTGGTGGGAATAAAAAATAACTTATCCGCAAAATTCAATCTTTCAACCATTATAGTAAGAATAATACTCACTGACCTAAACAAAACACTCTAATAATGTGTTTGGCATTTTTAGTTTCAACCAAAACTTTTAGTATTAGTTTTTTAAAACAATGTTAAAGAAAATATGTAGAAACATGATAAAAATACAAAACATATATAACAAAAATTTTCATAAAACTTTTGTAAAACAACGCTATAAATTATATTATTTTATCACTTAATAAATTACGTACAATTTACACATGCCCATATGAAGCGCTTAGGATTAAAATCTTCTACCATATGAAATTACCGTCTTTCTCATCTGTTCCTTGACACTGAAAGGATAGATGTGTTGGCCTAAAAGAAATGTTCGAAAATCACTCCACTAACTTAAATTGTTGGTGTTTCTGCAAAGTTTCTGCAATCTAATCAACTCTCAATGTGTAGAATTAATAGATAAACCCTTTATTTATAAAGAAAAACTGACCCAAATAATTATGAAAACTATCATTTTTTTAATTACGAATACTGTGCAAGGTGCCAATTAGCAGTCAAGTGATTGTTATTGAATCTAATTTGTTTTCAAATTTTAAATTCTTATTTCCAAAAAACCCCATTTGTCAAAATTAAAAACTTCTAGGAATTAAAAAGTTGGTGAACAAATTTACACACAATGATAGAACCGCGTATGTCTTTCAAAATTAATTTATTTTGAGTTATTATTAATTGAAAATTAATTAATCAAGTTAATAAGTTTACTTGTCCAATGCTCCAAACACTTTATAAAAATTAGATTTTGGATTGGGAATATTAAAAAAAAAACTATTTCGAAGAAACCACGTCAAACAATCGGACACGTCTGGATTGCGTCAGGATACGAAGAAATCTCTCTGTGCCTGTCTGAGTGCCACGCTGGCAGGAACGCAAGAGTTGGATAAACCGAAAATTACACACATGTATAGAAATGAAGACAAACTGTATGTGAACAGACGAAAGTATCCTCAATAGATAGACGTAATTGGGAATGGGAGTGGTTGAAACGGTTATTTACTTTTAGGTAAGTAACAATAGGGAAGAGAAGGTGGTTTAGGTAATGTCCTAGGTTTGTTTTTCTGGTATGTAATGCTCTTAGTTCGTAATAAGGAAGAAGCTGCCTTTGATTTGGTGCTCTTTTTGGGAAGTGTCCTTTAATTGGGGGTGGGGTCCTCGCTATACGGGCGATGTTTCAAATTGTCTTCCCCTTTCTTTTTCTTTTTTTTTTTTTCTTTTCTCCCCTTAAAAAGGGATCCAATCCTCTGCCGCCCAACCGCATTCATTATTTTGGAGTGTGCATCCGACTTACACGTGTTCGCACCTAAATGGCTGGGGCTTTTTATCTCGCGAAAGTCCTTGATGGTAAATTACACCGCGCCAATCATACATCACGAACCACGTTGATTGGCCATCTTAGGCGGCAACTATTATATCATGAGAGTTCTATGTTAAGCCACTAAAAATCTTATATTGATCCATTTCAAACAAAAAAAATCTTTTATTTGATAATGTACAATCTTGAATGATGAACAGCTATATTGATATTTCCTTGTGTTTTGCTTTTTGCCAAATACATCTTCACTCAACTTTCTTATCTTTATTATTTTGTTAACTTTGATGAAAAATAACTGCAAATATCTAAACAAACCTCAATCATCAATCTACTTGTTATATTGATCTTAATCATTGTTATTTTTTCCCCAAACCAATGACTACAAAATCGTCACTTACTCCACTCGATCAACCACAACACCCCATCTCCTTAGCCTCGCGATCCCCTCCATGACACATGAACCACCTCGCATCATTTTGCAAGGCCCAAGCTCTAACCCATGACCCAGCACGCACCCATTTTATAGGAGTCGAGTGACACATGAACCACTTCGTATCATTTCGTCATATTAACCTTTTTTTATCTAATAAATTATTATAATATTTGATAATTTAAAATTATACAGTGACTCTTTACTGTCATATGAACATGAGCTCCTTGCGGTGATAGACGCATGTCCACGATCATCCTCTCAAAAATTAACTCAAAAATAAATTTTGGATGGTCTAGACCCCCATTTGTTCACTATTTTAAGGAAAAATGAATATTTGAGATATTCCCAAGGTCCAATTAAATGCCAAACTGCCAGCCATAATT
Organism: Artocarpus hirsutus; assembly: GCA_946598075.1. Classification (NCBI taxonomy): domain Eukaryota; kingdom Viridiplantae; phylum Streptophyta; class Magnoliopsida; order Rosales; family Moraceae; genus Artocarpus; species Artocarpus hirsutus. Next base: position 17,825 of record CAMOHE010046921.1, read on the forward strand.
GTCTAGGTTGGTTTTGGATATTCTTATTGACCAAGCGCTGAGAAATTTCTTAACGCTTTTGCCAAAACAGACAATAATGTACATTGTACATTTCTACTATCCTTTTCCTTTTTTTTTTTTTATTTATCATTTTGTGGATCTGTACGTATAATTTTAAAATTAATTATTATTATTATTATTATTTAGCGGTATTGAAATTATTATTATTATATGGATGACCAACAAATGACAATAAAGTGGAATATAGGCACAGAGATATCAATTCATTAACATGTTAATGGACAACAAATCCATGACATTTTTCTTGAGACGTAAAATAAGCTTCTTTATTACAGTGGGTGGACTATTGGAAAAGGAAAATGGAGTCAATCGTGTTAAATTGGCTATGGTTTTTATGGAACATATATGGCATTACTTTCTTTCGTTGTTGCCTGATATTTTATATGTATATATATATACACACACACATATATAAATATACATTTGCCTGTTTTTTTGGGTCATTTTATACATCTGAGGATCGAATCTTCGTCCCGCAACTGAATACCCACCTCACCCAATCCCAATGCCACTAGACCAGCATGTCTTGGGATATACATATATATATGTATATATATCTGTCGTGTGTGTGATTTGCTTTAAAGAACCAAAAAAAAAAAAAAAGGAAATGTAAAACAGAGCATCCCAACATGAGATTTTGGAACCAAAACTTATGTGTTCTTAATTTGGGACGGATAGAACATGAAACAAAACAAGTTACTAATAACAAAAAGTTTGACAAGTAAAGGTAACAGCTGGTTGGCCCACAAACTTTGCACATCTTAGTTCTGATGTGCTGTCCATTGCATAAATACGACATCTTAACCACACATATGATATATATGATATAACTCATGAGTTTATATGCTTTTTGTGTTTTGGTCTGAATTTAGAGTTGGGTCGCTTGGGGCCAACGGGTGAAAAGGGACAACCGCATTTTCTGAAAGACACATTTGCATTTCGGTGTCTCATAATTAAAAACCTATATACAAAAAAAAAAAAAAAAAAGAGTCATAAGACAAATACTGTATAATACTGCTCCTCGGGCCTAAAGAAAAATACATGATAGCACAACAGAACCCCTAAATGCGTCACTAGGCCATATAACACACTGAAATTAATTAAGTATGATCAATATAAGATGTAACACTTGAACATTTTTACTACATTAAAAATACATTAAGTAAAGGATTATATTAAGACAAAAAATACAGTTTAAGAAAAAATACTGTATAATAACATGAAAAATTATACAATATTAAAATAACGCAGTGTAAGAAAGTACACTAATAAGGTTATGCAGTAGAAAAATTACACTATAAAAATAATACAGTGTAAGAATTAGACTGTTTAAGGTCATGCAGTACAGAAATTAGACTGTTTAAGTTAAAACAGTATAGGAATAATACTGCTTAGAGAATATAGATGAATAAGAAATGTTATGTTTGGCCTTCAAAAATAAACCAGAGGCAAGTAAAATATTTTACACAGTCTAAGAATATGTTTTTGCATTGATTTTACCACGACAATATAAGAAAAATACTGTATGGTGAAAAATTACACAGTGTAAATTTTTGGGCCCTACAAAATAGACACCCATTGAATTTCTATTGGGCTACCATGCCATGAAAGGTGGCTCAATCACATTATGCCACATTAGTAAACTTATGGATTACTTGGTGAGTCACCAAGTGGGATAAGTATGCATTTAATGAGAGTTTAGCCAAAAATCTCCCATTTTATTCTTCCTCCCAAACCGGCAGCCATGGATGAGCTTCCTCAAAAATTTTCTCAACCCAAATCTTAGTGAAAATAACCCCATTTACGTTCAAGAGGCAAAGTTCAAGGATTTTAACAAATTTTAATGTAAAAACCTTAACTTTTTTCAAGGTTTTTCATGGTTTTTCTTGGGTTAAGGAAGGAAAGTTAATTCAAAGTATTTTTGTGTGAGAAATGCTTAGGAAAAAGGCTTTAAAGGAGCTCTTGGAGGGCTAGAAACCAATGTGCTATTTGGGGTAAGTTTTGAAATTATGTGATTTTTATTCTTTCAAAGGTATGTAGACTTTCAAGCAAAGTTTTGCTTAAATCCCGTAGATACATGAATTATGGCATAGTGATGTTGCGAAAATTTAGGTTTTATTATGCAAAATGTTAGGTTTTACAAAAAGTGTATTTTTATAATTTTAGTACTAATTTTACAAAAATGATGAGTAGGCATGAAAATGATTGAAATAAGAGTTGGAACTGGCCTTGCAAGGGTGAGATGCTGATTAAAAATAGATTTTTACAAAAATGCCTCAAGGACTAAATTGAAAGAAAAAGTTTATTCTCGACAAAATTGAAAAATGCCCAAAAACACTCCTATACATTGGAAATTTTAAAAAGTTTAAAACACAAAAGTTATAGATCTCGATGAAACTATTAAATATCGCGAACAATTCGTCAAAATCTCAACCGCTTGTGAGATTTTAATTTTACAAGAATTTGTTAAAATTGAAAAAAATTTTAAAGGGCAAAAATATCATTTTTTTCAAAGGATTTTGAATATGGTACTTTGAGCAAAAATATTCCTCATAAAAAATGAGGACTAATGGTTTAAAAAGATTATTTTTGGTTCGAGGACAAGAATATAAATATTTTTATATTTCAGGCCAAACTGTAAAATTGTGTCAAAACTGGGTTTTCACTAAAAATGTTAGTTTCCTATACTGCTGTAGGTAGTAAGTATTATAGATACTAAGCTTTAAGGATTTAAAGTTAGGTAAGGAATGAATGAAAGAAAAAAAGATTAAGGGCAAAATGGTCATTTTATGAAAAAGGGCCAAAACAAACTCGAAACGCCTGATGTTGGAAAATGCTCCGTCATGGGAATTTTTTCGTAACATGTAAGAAATGGAACGTTAAAGTTAAGCAATAGGTTTTATAAGGTTACGAAATTGACAAAAAACCCACCAAGGGTAAAATCGTTATTTTTAAGAAAATAACTAGAACGGAGTCGAACATTTCGATTTAGCATAACGTTCTTAGACAAAAAATGTTTCGTAATGCGTTAAGTAACGTAACCGTCATGTGTGATGAGAGATTTAATAAGGGATGTTTACGTAAAGGAAAAGTAACCCCGGTGGGTTACAAGGCTAAGTGAAGGAAACGTAAACAGATGGTTTATAAGGTTAAGTAAAAAGAAAAGTAAACCGATAGGGTACCAAGTTAAGTTAAAAGGAAAGAGTAGTTAATGTTTACGTTTTTTTATCAATTGAGTGGATTGATAATAAAAAAAAGTTAACTAATAAGTTGGCTGTCATTTGATCAAGATATAGAAGCCGATTAATAGAAGGAAAAGGAAAGAGACAAGAATGGAATAGATAACGTTAAAGCTAAGTTTAGGTAAGTTTCAAACTTCACCTACAGCATGAAGTAAATAATTTTTAAATATTTATGTATACGTTTATAAATGAGTTTGCAATTATTATGTAAGTTTTTTTTAAAGTATGTTTGCATTTATTATGCAAAAGTTTTAAAGATTCAAAGCAAGATTTGCAATGAATTTGCAAGTGTTATGTTTAAAATCTATTTGCATATTGATATGCATAATATTTTTAAAAGTTCAAGTTATGATTTTCAATGTATTTAAAGTATGTTTTGCATTTCGTTAATGCATAATGTTTTATAGTTTAAGTTATAAGTTTTAAGTTGCATTTGTTATACAATAAGTTTCAAAGAGAACAAGTTATGATTTGCAAAATATGTTTGCGTTTTATGTTGCATTTGTTATGCTATAAGTTGCATTTGTTATGCAATAGATTTTACAGTATAAGCTATGAATTGCAAATGTGTCTGCATATGATGTGATTGCATTTGATATGCCCACTAAAGTTAATAAAAAGGTAACGTAAAGATAAAAAAAAGTATTGTACCAACTTCTTTGTTGTGAGGTAATAAAAGTAAAGATTTGACCTCCTAGATGTGAGGTATATGACATCAATGTTCGATGGTTTCAAGTTTTCTACAAGGGAAACATCATGGTTATAATCTCATAATCGATGATGTTGGTACAAACACTAAAGTAAGATAAGGAAAGTTAAGGAATAAGGGTAGAACGTTAAAGTAAGATAAGGAAAGATAAAGAGCAAAGATGGAAAGTTAAAGTAAGATAAGGAAAGATAAAGAACGAAGATAGAAAGTTAAAGTAAGAAACGAATGATCATAAGACACTCATAATCGAAAGTTCATAGTTGAGCATAAATGGAGACATGTATTTTGATTGTGCTTATTTTCTTGTTAGAAAACATTTTTATGTTATGAAAAACATTCTGAGGAATGTTTTATGTTAAATGTTTATGAAAACATTTCCATGGTTATAAGAAAAGGTTTATAAATGACGCTTTAAGAAAAGTATTCTAAGGATTGCTGCATGTTAAATGTTTTATCAAAAGCGTTTATGAGAAACGTTTTAGAATGTTTTATAAAAAATGTTTATGAAAAACATTTAAGAAAAATGTTTTAAGAAAAAGGTTTTTATGAGAAAAGTTTTTAAAGCATGTTTAAGTGCTTTGTGAGAATATGTTTGAACTTACTGAACGAAAGCTCATAAAAAAAAGTTTTTTTATGCTATAGGTAGTGTTATGGGTGATCAATAGGACCCGTTAGAGGAGCTGGGTGCTGCGGAGGACGGATGCGAGGATTTGGATATGGATACCACCACAGTATGTTTCTATTGTTGTTCAAAGAAAAGGTTTTCTCACTATTTGATTTAGAGTTTCAAAGTATTAAGAAAATTACAATTTTAAGATATGTTTTGAAAGTTCAAAAAGTTAAGCGTTGATAAAGTCAAAGTATTAAGAAATATTTTGAAAGATTTAAGATACAGTTTACGAACTATTTTATATAATTATAAAGTTAAGTTTTAAAATATGTTTTAGCAAATGTTTCTTATTAAGAAGCCGTTTGTTTCGAGTATTCTTTATATTCTTTGGATTTAAATTTGAATTGGAGTATTAAGAATCCTTTGGATACATGTTTGTTTCACCCAAATCCGAATCCTGTGAATATCAAGAATCTAAGTTTTCAAAGTTCTGACTCCCCCCTAAACTTTTAATACTAGGATATCTCTGCTATAGTAAAAACTAAAATTCTCTCTCCTATATTTGAGGAAAAAAATCATAACTTCTTCATTTGTTATCCAATTGAGATGATTCTTTTTTCATTGTGTTTCTAGTAAAAAGAGGAATAAATTAAGATCCATATTGCATATTTTCTAGGATCGTTATCATTAAGATCTTATTAGATTTGTTGATAAATCAAAAACTATTTTTACTACTTCTCCAAACACAAATTCTAATTTTATTCTATACTCAAATTAAAACTTAAATGCACATCCAAACATAAATTTGAATAACAATTCAAATCACTAACTCAAATCCTAATTCAAATCTCTTTACCAAACGGACCCTAAGTTTTAAGAGACAATTTGAAATGTTTTTTTTAAGTCAAGTGTTCAGCGAGGTCTCAACTTGAAAGGCGACAGAGGTCGCAACAATTATTAGGTACATTTTAAAAAATGTTTAAAGAAAAAATTTTAATTTAGTATTTTTCTTACTAAGTAAGTAAGATTACTGTTTAAAAATGATGTTTAAGAAAGTAAAGTGACTGTCCGAAAAGGAGGATCGTCACATAAGGAATAGTAAATTAGTGTGCTATAATATATTTTAAAACTTAATTCAACTATTTTGTGATATTTTCAATTTAATGCTGCTACTAACTATTTTTAATCACTCTTAATTATTTTTATATGTTATTTTGAATTTTAAAACAAAACAATTTATTGAATACTAAACAGTCTCATTTAAAACCTATGTGCTGAACGTAGTATTCATGTTGAAAACCACTCCACTCCTTTGTTTATTTCCCCCTTCCCTCTCTTCTTTCTTCATCTCTCTGAAACCCCGCCCCCCCTCTCCTCTCCTACTCACTCTCTGTCTTTCCCTCTCTCTTGCCTCCCAATAATTTTGATTCAAAATTTAGCACCAATCTTCGATTCTCAGCAAGATTGGAGGCCTAGAGGCACGATTGAATCTCCACAAACTTCATTTCAAGCTCAAATTCAAGGTTAGTTTAACTTTTTTCCAAACTTTCAATTTCTTTAAAATGCTATAATTCGAGTTTTATGAGCTTAGGAAACCTTTAATCTAGGTTAGTAGAACATAAACCCTCACGAATCTAAACTTGATTTGGACAAAATCAAGCTTAATCAACTTTTTTCTTTTTCTCAATTTTTGGATTTCTTTGAAATTTTCTATGTAAAACTTGTTTAAAGTTGTTTAAATGTGTTCTAGCATGTTTATTTATCATTTATGAATGTTTGTATGCTCTAGGAATTGAGAAAACAAGTTTAAATTGAGATTTTAGACTCGAGGAAGCCGAGGCTCGAAGTCTCGGACCTCCTAGATTTTTCCAGTTCGACATGCCAATGTTAAGCATCGATAGACCAAACTCATGAGTTTAGCATGCCAGACTCATATGGTCGAAAGACCGAACTTGGAAACGTTCGGTAGGCTGAATTGTGTGGTTCGGCAGGCCCAATCTGAAAGTTTGGTAGGCTATCCGTGCACCATGAAAAATGATCATTTTTCACCTGTTTTTACTATTTTAAACCCAAATTGAAATTTTAATTTTATAGTATGATTTTATGGACCTTAATGGCATAGTAAAACACCATAAGATAGCAATGTAATGTAGTTTACTCTAAGGTAGATATTAACGAACCTAGTTCATATTTAAGGTTACTCATGGTTCCATGGAGCTAACGTATAGCAGAGCAGGATTGCGGTGCTGAGTTGCGGAGCAGGATATTGAGGTAGACCTTCTACCCCCTTCTTTGGGAAAAACGGTTTTGGCCTCAAAATGATTTCTTTCAAAATATTTTCAATGAATGACTGAAAGAGATTTTTATTAGTGTTTTCATAAACAATTGAATGATGATATATTCATAATAAACTGTTGGGGTACAATTCGGACAGGCCCAAATTGACCGTGGGCCCTAGCGGCCCAACAACATTGATCGAGCTACTCGAACGGGTCGAACGATCGAATCGATTATTCGATTCGAGTGTTAATGACTTCCCAAACCGACTATCGATTCATTCAGAGTACCGCTCGTCCAGATCGTTTGATGAACCGATCGACTGGATCATTCGTATCGGTTTGACGGATAGCACGTTCCAACGTTTAGCACACGTTGAGTACCGGACCGGAATATGAGGAAGTAGTGGATTCTGCAGCAAATCATCTACCGACACGTATCCCAGTATCACGGTTACCTGCGAAGCACTACTCCACTCCATCTGACGGTTAAAGACCACGTTTCAACTCCATAGTATATATATGGCGGAGAGGTGGCTTCGAAGGAGATAGACAAAAAAAAGACATACAGAGAGAGAGACAGAAAAAGACACTCTTACCTGTTTATTTTCATCCTGTTTTCCTTGTAATACTGCTATTTGTACACACAACACCAGATAGTGAACTACAGTGGACGTAGCTCTTCGTTAACAGAGTGAACCACTATAAATTTGGCGTGCTCTTTATTTCTGCTTTATTATTTTCCTTCATTTAATTCTAATTTCGCGTGCGTATCCGAGTTGACAGGTCAATTTAACGGTGATTTGAGGGCCCAAGTCTCCGATTGCTTGATTCAGAAATATCTGTAGGAAAATCCATCCACAGTTTGGCGCCGTTAGCCCCCCACTCCTTAGTCTCATGTCATAGACTATAGGAGTGAGGATCTGATCCTGGAATCGACTACGCGTGGCTTGGACGTCTCTTCACCTGTGCCAGAATCATGACTTTTCCTTGGGAAATCGCAACAATTAACTACCCGTGACACGCGTCGGCATGCCACTGGCGATTCATTAATAACCACTGCGACGCTGACGTACGTGTCGGATTCAAAAAGGCATCGCCTTGGTTTGAGCGGGAAACCAAAAAGACGCATAACCCTAGCCTTTGGATCAGATCGATCTGAAGCGATCCTAACCGTCGAAATGGTGCTCTGGAGGGTACATAAAGCCTGTCGTTTTCTTGCAACCCATTTTTCTCCTCAGATTTCCAGTCTTTCTTGCGCTTCTAGGACCGATTTTCTTCCCGTCTTCCCCAGTTTCTTCATTTCCTTCAGGCAAGATCTCCTTTTTCATCTTTTCTTGTAATATCCCTTCTACAATCTTTGATATTCTCCCGATTCCGAGCATTTTGATGCTGAATACGCTACGTTTCTCAAAAAAATTAGTAACCGCCAGGGCTGTTTGCCTCCACCGACTGTAAGGTATTCAAGAACTGTGTCAAGTTCTTCCAAGTTCTAGGGTCCAGCACCTTTTTGATCTTAGAAACCCTAGATTTTCCTTAGCAGTTGTGTTTTATAGAGATGTCGAAATCAGTGGCCACTACGTCGAGCTCTGGCAATGGAGATGACCCTTGGTCGAGTAACAACGAAAGGGAAG
>CAMOHE010046922.1:0-40263 GCA_946598075.1 Artocarpus hirsutus
GGCCGAACATCTCCAGGTTCGGCCTGCCGGTCGGATGAATCCGGCCTGCCGATCCTTTGAATCCGGCCTGCCGAACATGAAGTTCGGCCTGCCGATCTGGGAAATTCTAGAAATTTCCTCGCACGGGTCTCGGCATTCCCGAATTCAAATCTTCAAATCTAACCTGTTTTCTCAATTCCCAGGCATGGATGATCATCATAAACAATAGAAAATCATAATAGAACACTTTTGAATGAATTAAAACAAGTTTTAAACAAGATTTTCTCAAAAATCTGAAAATAGAGAAAATAGAGGAAAAATGAAAAATCTTGATTCTAATCCGTTTTTGATGAAATGAAGTTTACATTCTAGCTAATCTAAGTCCATCTTACTTAGATTGAAGCTTTTCTAGGCTTAGAAACTCCAAAATTTCAAAATGCAAGAAAATCTTGAAAAATAGAAAAACTTTGAGTTTTAAAATCTAACCTCGAATCAAAGCTTGAAAACGTTGTTTTCGTCGTTGAATCTTGTTCTCGAGCCTTCGATCTCCTAGCCCGAAGCTTGAAAACGAAATTTGTTTTCAAAAATTTTGAGAGATTGAAAGAGAGAGTGAGGGAACCCGAGAGAAACGAGAGAGAGAGGAGAGAGAGAGGTGAGCGAGAGAAATGGGAGGAAAGAGAGAGAAAATGAAATAAATAGAGGAAAATAGAGAAAGTGGTTGCACAAAACTATGTGCAACAATACACTATTTTTCAAATCAAATTGCTTTGTAAAAATTTAAATTAACAATTAAAAACAATTTTAGGATAATTAAAAATCATTAAAAGAGTAAAATTATACAAGGTTACTAAATTTTCACAAAATATTCAAATTAGATTTAAAATGCTCATTAAGGCACACTAATCCACCATTTATCATTCTAATACCATTTAATTAACTTCGGGGTGTTACAATAAATCAAAGACTTAAAATCACTAATCACTTAAAGACTTCTTTGGAAAACACATTAGATATATCAAGTTCAGTTTGCTACATTATAAAACTCTCATATATTACAGTGTTTAAGTTCCAACTCAAGTTTCCTCTTTCTCAAACAAAAGTGAACTTTAATGAAACTACTAGAGTATTTGGCTCTATGATTGTAGTTATCAAATAATAAAAGCTCTCATATGCTACAGTAAAAAGCAAAAAATAGTTACCATATAAAGCTTTTCTTATGCGCAGTGTTTTGAACTACATACAACCATGATTCTAGAACACACTTGCCAAACACTTCAATGTATTTGTTTAATATTGCGTTTGAAAGTGGACAAAAAATATCTATTCTGTACTGTTGAGATTATAACTTAATACAAGAATAAACAAAATTTTTGCGAGTCTCTATGGCAATTCTAGAACACATCCTATTAAATTGGAATAACCTCATTTCTTAATGGGAGGGTGGTTCTCATTCAATGTTTTTCCCCCTTTTTCAACGTGAGATTTGTTTGGGAGATTTTTAGTCTAACCAAACAAATCAAAGTCTAAAATTCTAAAGAAACTTCTCATTCTAGAGAAACTTCTCTCCCTCTAAATTTTTCAAATGGCTCAAAAATCCCATTCTATCATGCCAATTCCTCCTATTCATAGGTGCGGGAACGTCTTATTCTTTAATTGTCTGCCGTTAGATCTTTCTTCAAATTTCTAGCTACTTCGATTTAGAATCTGAATTTTTTATCCGGTCTGAAGCTCTCCTTTTTTAAGCTTCTTTTATTTCATTCTGATTCAGACTTATAACCGCCTCTAATCTAGAAATCGTTGTCGCTTGACTTAAATGAATAATGTCATTCCATCTTACTTTTGTCTCTTTGCCTTCCGTTCACTTTAACGGTGTCGTTTCCCACTTGATAATTTCTAAATCCCCATAGGTTTCTTTCTTAACCTTCACCAAAAACCAATTGCACGAAATTAGCCACAAACTCAGCAGATTAAAGCAGTGATTAGCTCATGGCAATTGGCAAGTTCAATTAATTAATTTAGGTAGTCGTAAGCAGGATTTAAAGCAACAAAGCAGCATGGCTGGATCTTTGCTGGCACATGATTGTAGCCTAAGGGCCATTAATACCTCTAAACATTTTTATATCTCTTTTTCTAAATTGCGCCAGAAACTTAGGGCCTTGATTCTTGGAAAGAGGCCTGAAAACTTGGGTTCAACTTCAATTCTGGTTTTGCAATATTTTTGACTGGTCTTCATTACTTATTTGCTCCCCACATGCAATGCCATCTTTGTCCTTGTACGAACCATTCTCAAATGACTTCTTGTTTGTAAGTCTGGGGGGCTAAAACTGTGACACCGGTCCATATTTTCTTGGCACGCTGCTCAAAGCTAATTTAACTATAGCAGCCAAAAGCAGAAATCTGTCTCGAGCTCAGAAACTGCTGAGGAAGGTATTTATTTGTTTCCCTTTTAGGCCTTCTGTAAATTGGAGGAACAAGTTGCGTAGAATAGGGCCAAGTCAAAGATGAATTCAAATCTTTCGTTCAGTTTGATGTTTAAATAGTGTCCAACCAATTATATTATGATATATTATTTAACAAGTTTAACATAATTTTTAATTGAGTTTTACATGTTTTTTATTAAATGACGTGTCATAATATGATAGGTTAAACAATATTTGTGAGACTAAAAATTGAATAGACTATTCAAGTCCGTCAAAGATAGGCCTACTAGTATTTTAATTTTATCTTTTTTTTGTTTTTCTGTTTAGGTATCTTCAACTTGAAGATCACTTGCCTAGATTTATGCCCATAATTATATTGTTATAAAACAAGTTTGAAACTTTAAATGCACCTAAAAAGGACTATTTTGGAGTCTTATATATTTACATACAAATTTGGAGATCTGTTTAATTTCATCTGCATGTTTAACTTTTCAAAAGCTTGTTGATTAGCCATTTGATAGTTTTGAATTTGGATACACTTTTCTTTTTGCGCTTTTCATATTTCTGCTCCATACCATACCATGTCTTCTGCAATATATATTAAGAGTAGACAATATCATTTTTGTACATATAACACATGAGCCAAGATGCTGAAGAAAATAAATGCTTCAAGTTACATACCATCTTAAGCAATTTAGGTCTTTCACTAGCGGGTAATGTTTGTTCTTCACTGGGCTTACTCATATTTTTCTCACGCCAACAAGACTAGGATTTTCACTTTATCATTGTCAACAATAGGGAAAAGGAAAAAGTCTTCGTTTTGTGCTCAAGATGGAGCACAAATTGCAGGGAAACACTTTTTTTTTTTAATAACAACTTGAATAATGGAAGCTAGGTAGCTTGCAAAAGGAATTTTCTAAACATTCTCATGACTTTACATATAATATTTTAGAGAATAACTTATGTAATAAAATCTACTTAACGTGATTATACTAAAGCTTGGGTACTCAGGTCAATGATGCCTGCTAGGCAATCATATTTGTTTATCTTTTTCTTTTTTTTTTCCAACTCAATATTTTCTTTCTGAATTAGTTGTCCTCAAAATTCAACTTATAATTCTAGATAGTTTCACTGGCAGGTCGTCTAAGCTCTCTCTCTGGATTTTTTTTTTATTTCTCTCGTAGAAGATCATGAGAGAAATTCTTTCATGCACATGGCCTTTTGCAATCACGACGGTGCTGTTCGTCGTTTTTCTTGCTAAATTTTTGAAAGACAAGAAGAAGAATGTGACAAAGACCACACACAAACTGCCTCCAGGAAGAAGAGGCTGGCCTTTAATTGGAGACAGCTTCAACTGGTACAATGCCGTTGCAAGTTCTCATCCCCCTAGATTCGTTGAAGAACAAGTCAAAAGGTAAATTATGTTTTCGATAATATTTCGGTGTAAACTACAACTCAATCAGAGAGCAATGCAATCTCATATGGTAATTTGTGTAACAAATTTCGTGTAGGTTTGGGAAAATTTTTTCATGCAGCCTGTTTGGAAAATGGTCTGTGGTGTCGGCGGACCCGAGTTTTAATAGGTTTGTGATGCAAAATGAAGGGAAATTGTTTCAGTCAAGCTATCCAAAGTCTTTCAGAGACTTGGTAGGTAAAAATGGGGTGATCACGGTGCAAGGAGAGCAACAAAGAAAACTCCATGGCATTGCCTCCAATATGATGCGCCTAGAGAAGCTTAAATTCCATTTCTTGGAAGATATCCAAAGGGTTATGCTTCACACGTTGTGCAATTTCCAGGACAACCAAGTCATACTTCTCCAGGATGTTTGCAGAAAGGCAAGTTGTTTACAAAAACATCTAGAGCTTGCTTGGTAAAATATATGCTTTTTTTTTTTTTTTTTTTTTTTTTGAGAAATACCAATATAATTTGCGAAGAAACAAGCTAGGTACATGCGAATAAATATTTAGAAATATTTTTTTTATGTTACACTTTAGACATGTTCATATTCTTAATGTGAATTCTGAAGTTACTGAGGGCTTTCCAGGTCGCTATTAATCTGATGGTTAATCAACTGTTGGGAGTAACAAATGAGTCTGAGATCAATGAAATGGCTCGGTTGTTCTCGGACTTCGTTGACGGGTGTCTCTCTGTTCCGATCAACTTTCCTGGCTCAGCTTATCACACTGCCATGAAGGTAAAACAATTTTCCTTTTTTTTTTAACTTTGTATAATAATTCAGTAGTTTGTTGCCTACACGAACTGGATTAGTTAATGACATGCACAAGATGATGAGACTTCAAATTTACTATGACTTCCTCGAAAACACAAAGCCAAAAGGAGAGAAATGTCAACTACCACAGGTTCAATCATTGAAAACTAGCAGCCACAGTCGCGGGGGCCATTCCATGTGTGTCTTTGATAATACAATACATGGGTCTTCATTTTCAACGTTTCTTGTTGCTCTATGGGAATTCATATATATTCTAAACCTTAATGCTGAATGTGCTTGCGAAATTATTGTTAGACTATACACCTGAATCGTTTTTTTTTTTTTTGGAATTAAGGTTACTGGAGTTGACATTTTTTACCGTTTGTTATGGCACAAAGTGATAAATATTCTGGTTTATTGCATCAATTATTATAATTCTAAAATTTTCCATCTTGAGTTATTCTGAAATGAGATATTATCATTTTGATACTTTGCGTTTTAAAGAAACATTACTTCGCATCGTGTTATTTGGAAAAAATCAAAAGGTGCCTCATAGTATTTAAAAATATCATTTCAGCACCTTGAGTTTGTGGATTTTGACATAAAATTTTCTTGTTATCTTTTTATTAATGAATCTCAAATTCGTTTTTTAAAACCATAATAGAAAATCAAAACAAAAGATTGAAGAAAACTCATCAAAGAAAAACATATATATAGTCTTATTCATTTTTGTTATTATTAGAATTTATTTTCTTTTGTACTTTTTACAAAATAATTTGTGGTTTATTAATAAAAGGTAAATTAGAAACTTCATATTACAAAACATGAACCAAGATACCAAAATAATGTTTTTAAAAACTATTGAGTAATATTTTAATAGTTTTCAAATAACAAGACGTCAATATAATATTTTTTTGAAACACAAAACACCAAAATAAGAATCCCCTTTTGAAAAATATATAACAACTATGATGTCCCTAACAAAAAACCATTTCATGGGGATTATTATTATTATTATTATTATTTGAAGTGAAGAAAACGTGTTCTTGAGTTTATTTATTTATTTTTTTCTGTTGTTTTTTCTTTGGGCAGGCAAGAGAGAAAATAATTAGGAGGATAAACAGGACAATAGCAATGTACAGGCAAGAGGGGTCATTGGAAGTGAGTAATGGAGTACTGTCAAGACTGTTAGAGGAAGAAAGCTTACCCGACGAAGCAGTCGCAGATTTCATCGTAAATCTTCTCTTCGCTGGCAACGAAACCACCGCCAAAACTATGCTTTTTGCTGTCTATTTTCTGACTCAATCTCCTAGAGCTCTCAACCAACTCTTGGTATTTCTCCATATGCATTCCATATATAACATAATATGAAATATAATTCTTTAACATATTTGCGCAAATAATTATAAGTACAACCACGGTGGAGCTATATACAGATCAATGTGGGCTGTTGGGCCTGAACTTTTTTTCTTTTATTATTGTATATAAAATTTTATAAAATTTATATTCTGTCCTTTAAAATTATATTTTATTTTTTTTGAAATCCATCCGAAGTTTATATATCTTTCACTTAATTTTTTTGACAATATTAATATACATTCTACTCCTTTTATTAACTTTTTTTTGGCTCCGCCCCTAAGTACAACATGTGTTTGTTCTCTCCACTTGATGTTTTTCTTTATAAAATTGTAACATGTTATGATCATGCGTCAAAAGTATAGTTTACTAGACAGAAAGCAAGACATGAAATGTAGGCAGAAGTTTAGATTGGACAATTACACATGTATAGCAAAATGTGGCATAGTAAGAATATAATTCTGCATTAGTGATTCATAAATTAGAAGTTATATCCATATTGAAGTGTTTGGTTTTCTCTGTACTATGAGACTTTGCAATTCCTTTTTTTACTAATAAATTTGGCAAGCGATGGACAGGAAGAGCAAGCCAGTTTAAGGAGTAGGTCTGGCCGAGAAAATAAGCTTACATGGCAGGACTACAAAGCAATGCCTTTTACTCAATGTGTGAGTGGACAAATGACTCTCTAGTTGATAAAAAAAAAAAAAAAAAAAGGGAAAGAAAAGAGCAACTTGAATCGTGAAGCATTTAATGGGTTAATATTTTATGATATCTTTCTCACAGATTATTATTTTTTTTTTGGCGTTTGGGGGAACAGCCTGTGGGTCAGAAATGGTAAATGGACAACTCAAGTAGTGTTTAAGCACTACGCAGAAACATTTTTTTTTAATTATTAAATTGGACCTTTTTTTTTTTTTTTTGAGAAAGTTGTTTAATTCAACTTAGTACAGTTACTTGAAGAAATTCAAAGTTGCGACATTTTTATAAAATAACAAAAAGCTCCATGCGATTTTATGGTAATTCTGTTTTTATTTTATATTTTCAGAAAAGTAAACACAATTTATAGAATGCAAGCAATAGGTGCAACATTCAAATAAATATAAGGCACAGTTGGTGCAGTGTATAAGATAGTATTTGATAGAATAATATTAAAGGATTGGATTATTTTGTATTAGAATGAATATGATAAAATTTTAACTAACTTAATTTTATTTTTGGTGCTGTGTTATTAAGATAAGGGTCTTTTGTAAAGATTTTTAAATTTTGGGTCAAATTATAAGTTTTAAAATTAAAAGGCAAAACAATAATTGTCAAAAATATTTTTGTCACCTAAAAATTTCATTTTGACCTCTTATTTTTTAAAAAATTGTAATTTAACCACCCCAAATTTTTATAAATGTTTGCAAATAGGTCTTTGAAAATTTACACAATATACAAAGTTCATGTTTAATCCCATGATTTAGTAAGAGCTTGCCTAATCCTCTTTCAAGGGGATTCAAGCATGTAGTCAATCCAATCCTTTAAAGTTTTTCACCAAATAAAGTATTAAGATTTAATTCAATCCAGTGCTCTATAATCATGCACACCAAACATGCTCATAGGGTACAACACAATATTTCGATAAAGCACAGGGAAATTTTTCCTTTTTCTTTTCATGTCACTAGTTGATTAACAAAATTATCCGTTGTCATCTATGAATTAACATTAGATATTATTTGTATATATTATATAGCCATTTTTATTTTTCTTTCCTGAAACAGTCAACTTATATTGTACAGGTTATTGATGAAACACTTAGACTTGGGGGAATCGCAATTTGGTTGATGAGAGAGGCAAAAGAAGACGTTAAGTACCATGGTATGTGGTCCAAGGATGGCTCAGTTCAAAATTTGACCACGTTAACAGTAACATCGAATCACCCTAACCAGTAATAAACCACAAGGACCTACCTTTTTTTTTTTTAAACGACCTATGTTGCGTTTAGTTTGCGCGTTTAGACCAATTCAAATTATAAAACCAGTTTTAAATCGACCAAAACACATAAATCTAAATTTTATCCTGCTAATCTTAAATTTATATGATTTGAACCTCTTTTTATGTTAAAAATATTATCATTCTCGTTCGTCTTCATAAATCATAGTTTTTTAAATACTGATTCTTGCAAAAATGTAGTTTTTTTTTTCTTCCTTTAAATATGTAAACATCGTAGTTTTTTATTGAGTGAACAACTAGTATTGTAAATGTCATGAACTTTATATAATTTGTATTTCTTCCCGTGGTTGTGATAGATTACATTATTCCCAAGGGATGCTTCGTTGTTCCATTTCTTTCCGCAGTACACATGGACGAAAATGTGTACAGTGGGGCTATGAATTTTAATCCATGGAGATGGATGGACCCTGAAAATCAGGTAAGCTTCCTTGATTTTATGGAATATGATTGCTTTTGTCTATTGAATAAGCATTCAAAATTAAAAAATTTGAGAAAACTACGAAGAATGCTCCCTTGTGACACCCTTTATTAAAAATATAATTCTATTTTTAACTTTTTAAAACTGTCAGTTTTTTTATTTTTATTTTTTAAAATAGTAATTACACGCTTACTATTTTACCTATTACCATTCAATCTCAAAAATTAATGACATTAAATCTCTTGCTATTTTCTCATGAGGGAGTGAGAAGGGAGGATAACTTAAACTTTAAATAAATCACTAATCTCTAATAAAGTAGTAGTTTTAATAAATGGTGTGAGAGAACATTTTTCATAAATTAGGACAATCTTGTAAGTTGACCTCTAAATTTTAAAAAGGGTTCTTCTCTTTATACACCCTGTATTTACTCTTCATACCTTTTTTTAAATAAACATCTCACAAAATTTTAAAATGATTAAATTTACCCCAACTATTTAAATAAGATTATTAATTTTTGACCCATTCATTTTTTTTTCACGCTCGTGATTTCATTTTGCTTCTATACCATAATATGATCATCATTTTTCTATCTTTTTCTTTTTTTGAACTGAAGCTTTAGGCATAAAAACAAAATAAAAAATTTTACACACATCCATGGAAGATTTTGAAATAGTCATTGAAAAGTGAGAATTAGGATTTTGCCATAGATTTCAAAATAACAATAATTTATAACTTGGAGACATGACACATGTGGTGAATGGAGAGAAAGAAAAGGTATAATTTCAAAAAAGGGCCAAAAAAATAATCCTATTATTAGTTTCCTTTATATTAAAAATTTAATCAAACAATTTAGTCCATCCCTTTTGTCAATATGATCTCTTGTAATAAAAAATTTTAATTAGAACGGGAATATGAAGAGTACAGAATGGTGTGTGAACAGAACTATCCTCCCGAAAGACGCTCCTTGTAATATTTTTGTTTTGGGAATAGTGACGGGACTGAAATGACATTTGGTTATTTTTCCATGATATTGTTTTGGCTGTAAGAAAAAAATAAACCGGGTTGGTTGGGTATGTTTCCGAAAATGTATTTCGGGCAGAAGTATAAAAACAACTTTCTCCGCCATTTTTCGTATCCTTAACAAAAACCGTTCTCACAATTTTTTGCTTTTGTCTGGTTTTCAAAGTATTTGCTAACCAAACATTATTTAGCATACATTTTTGTTTCCGTACCTTAGAAGATGTGTAGAATAAATTTTCAAAAACAATTAAAAACAACACTACCAAACATATGTTATAAAAAAAAAGAAAAGAAAAACACTACCAAAAAAATCCACAGAATAAATATCATATAATGTAACATGTACAGGCAGAATTTTTTCACATGTAATGCATATTTCATTTTTTTTATAAATCGATACACTTGTCATATGGTTGTTTTATTGAATTATTATCAGGCAAAAAGGAATTGGAGAAATAGTCCGTTTTATGCTCCTTTTGGAGGAGGGGCTAGATTCTGTCCAGGAGCTGAGTTAGCTCGCCTCCAAATTGCTCTTTTCCTCCATTACTTTGTTACCACATATGGGTAATTATATGTTCATATTGCTCTCTGTCTCTCTACCATCTTTCTATTGGGTCAAAATCTACTGTCTTATTTTCATGTCTCATTAATTGTTCTCTAATAAAATTTTGACACATAAGTGATTTTTAATTACTTTTATTATTTAAGTTTTATTTGTGTTTATATTGTTTAGTTTAAATAATGTATCAAGATTTAATTACAAGAAATATCCACACAGATAAAAATTAAGACAGCATATCTAGACTCCATTCACCAAGTAATTGATTCATTAGTTTCACATCTTCCTAAAAAAAAAAACGCACGCATTCACATAGTTCTTTTTCAGAACAACACATTTTCCTGCTTTTAATCAACTTTGTTAGTTACTAATCTGATAATCGTTTTTCACATAGATGGACCCAAATTAAAGAAGACAGGATGTCCTTTTTTCCCTCTGCTCGATTGGTGAATGGTTTCCAAATATGCTTAACGAGACGGCGTATGCAGGCATGACAAGGTGAAGTAACTCAAAGAATGTTCAGCTTTCTCAGTTGCAATTTTTATTTTTCTTCACGTTTTTGTGATGTAAACTGTGATCTTAGTTTTTTTTTCCCCTTTTCGGTGCTGTATAAATGTAACACCTAAATATTTTTACTATATTAAAAATGCAATAATTTAAGGATTACTGTTTAATCTAATTCTTATGATAAGGTCTATAAAAGCAAAAAAAAAAAAAAAAGAGATTTTAAAGGTAAAAATCATACCATAGTCTTACCGCGTGTTTAGATGAGTGGTGGGAACTATAATTCTCACCACTTTTTTAGTTATAAAAAATGTAAAGCTCTCACATGCTACAGTAATAATAAAAAATTGCTACAGTATAAAGCTCTTACATGCTATAGTAAAAGTGGTTCTAACCAACGGTTCTCGCCACCTTTTTAAATACCTTATTATATGAGAAAGGAAGGATTTGAAAATAAACTGGAAAGCTCAATTATTGTAAAATGTATTGCAATAAATATTAAGACAAAAATACAGTTTAAGAAAAATACTGTATAACAATATGAAGAATTATACAGTATTAGAATAATGCAGTGTATGAAAGTACACTGATAAAGTTATGCAGTATATAAATTACACTATAAAAGTAACGCAGTGTAGGAATTAGACTGTTTAAAGTTAAGTAGTACAAAAATTGGACTATTTAAGCTAAAGCAGTATAGGAATAATACTATTTGAAGAGTATGGATGAATAAGAAATACTGTAGTAGTATAAAAAATATACCGACGGTATAAGACAAATACCGTTAATATAAATTTAGACTGTACAAAGTTAGATAATGTTAAAATTACATTATGTGATGGATATAAATAAGTATAGGAGGTTATAGGACCTCATAAACAATATAGAAAAGAATACAGACAGTATAAAAAATACTATCAGTATAAATTTAGACTGTATAAAAAGTTTTATGGGACCCATCAAGGGGACACCTTGAGAGTTTTGATTGGGCTACCACATTTACTAATGTGGCCCAACCATAAAAGGCCAAGTTAACCCTAATAATAATTAGGGTGATTAGGCACTAAAAAGAAAAGAAAAAAAAGGGGGCGGACACTTTATGGGTGGAGAAAAAGCCACCTTACCACTTTGTTTCCTTCATATTTAGCTTCAAAAAGAGACCAAAGGTTGGTCTCTACCATGCAAAATGTGCAAAGGAAGGAAGGAAGGAAGGAAGGAAGGAAAGAAAGAAAGAAAAGAAAAGAAAAATTCTCATTTTTTTCTCCCATGGATCCGGCAGCCCTTTGGGCAATTTTTCTATCAAAGTTCAATAGATACAAACCTCCAACCAAGCTTAAAGCAAGCTCTAGTGTTTTAGTGCAAAGTTTTGCAGCTTTGGAAGAATCTAAGCAAGTTTAGTCTCACAAGTGGAGGATAAAAAAGGTTGGCAAAGTTTAGGACACAGAAGCCAACTAATGAAAGGAAAAGGAACGGAATAGGGAAAGCTAGAGGGCTATCTAGGTAGGTTTTAACCTCACCTACTGCATGAAGTAAATAGTTTTCAAATGTTTATATATATATATATATATATATGTTTGCAAATGTGTTTGCAATTGTTATACAAGTTGTTTTGAAAAGTATGTTTGCATTTATTATGCAAAAAGTTTTACAATTTAAATCAAGATTTGCAATGTATTTGCAACTATTATGTTTAAAGCATGATTGCATTTAATATGCATAAAGTTTAAAAAATCAAGTAAAGGTCTACAATGTATTTGCAATTATTGTTTTTAAAGTATGATAGCATTTTGTTAATGCACAAAGTTTTACAGTTTAAGTTATAAGCTTATTGATTGCCTTTGTTATGCAATAAATTTAAAGAGAACACTTATGATTTACAAATGTGTTTGCATATAATGTGTTAGCATTTGAAATGCTCACTAACATTAAAATGAAGGTAAAGTAAAGAAAAAAATAAAGTGTCGTATCAGCATACTTGTTGTGAGGTATTAAAAGTAAAGTTAAAGTTGTGACCTTGTAAATGAAAAACGTTAAGGAATAAAAATTTTCAAAACATTTTCAAAAATGTTTATGAAAAACATTATAAGAGAAAAGTTTTTAAAGCATGTGAAAATAATTTGTGAGATTTTGTTTGAACTTACTAAGTGTAAGCTCATAAAAAGTTCATTCATGCTGTAGGTAGTCCTAAGGGTGACCAGTAAGACGTGTGTGAAGAGTTCGGTGTGGCAGAAGACAATTGCAAAGATTTAGGTATGGATACCACCACAGTAAGTTTTTGTTGTACAGAGAAAAGGTTTTCCCACTATTTGATATAATGTTTTCAAAGTTCATAAAAGTCAAAGTTTTGATAAAGTCAAAGTATTAAGAAATGTTTTCAAATTTTAAGATCCATTTTATGAACTATTTTATATAATTATAAAGTGAAGTTTTAAGCTATGATTTAATAAATATTTTCTATTAAGTTTTAAGAAACGATTTGAAATGATTCTAAAGGCAAGTGTTGAGTAGTGACTCAACTCAAATGGCTACAAAAGTCGCATCAGTTTTAAAGAAACTTTTAAAGGATGTCAAAAGAAAAAGGAAAAAAAATTATTTTAGTATTTTTCTTATTAAGTAAGTAAGGATAATGTTTAAGAAAGTTAAGTGACTGTCAAAAATGCGGGTCGCTACGATAAAATGCTTCATTTTTTATCTTTTTTTTTTTTTGTGATGTATAAAGAATTTTTCATGAAGGATGTAAATGTTGAACTCTATTACATGCTGCTACTTTTTTTTATTCCTTTTTTTGTGTATTGAGTAAGCAAATGCTCCAAATTACAATTCATACATGGTCCGTTTTAAATTTTTATGAGAAGAAATATTATAGCAAAAAGATTTAAATGATAGTTAAACTTGTCAAAAAAAGAGGCAATTTTTCATTATTTTTATTTTGGTGGCTCTACGACCACTATCAGCTTTCTTCTCCAAGTCTCCTTTTCGTGAATCAACAAAACACAAATTCAAAGCATCTCTCATAAGCTAAAATATAGTAAAACTTTCTAAAACAATTTTAGAGAAAAATATGCAAAAACATAGAAATTAAGGTGTGAAATGTATATAACAATAAATATCATAAATCTTTTGCAATCATCACTGTACAGTATATTAACTTAATGCTTAAAAAATATATACGTAATTTATGCTAACCTAGTTGAAGTGATTAGAATGGAATACTTTTAATGGGAAACACGTTATCATATAAAGCCACCATCATCCTCACCTAGTCCTCGATACCAATTAGAAAGGAATTAGGATCTCTATAAGATCACTCACTCACTTTAGTCTCTTCTTGATCTAAATGCATGAGCAAAGCGAGACTGAGAATGAAGAACACTTATTCTATCTCTTTATCTCTCTACATGCCTACCACTAGGGTTAACTGGTAGAGTTTTTGTAGTCTGACAAAGACTCTTATTTATGTATAGAATGAATAAATGAGGCCTCTATTTATAGAAAATGTGAGACCTTATTAGCTTTAGAAGCTTCATTTATTTAATTTTATATATTATTGTTGGAAAAATAATGCACAGCAGAATTTTAAAAATTTTTATGTTAGAGTTGTTGATGTTTACCGAGTTTCGGCGTCGAATCAACACTGTGTATGGCGACGCACGGTGTTTAACTATTCCCTCTTCATCTCTGCCTGGTTCGATCGACCTGCAACAAGAGGGACGCCTCGGAGGCGAGGACTAGTCAGTAAATAAGAAAAAGGGCCCCTCGATGCTTAAGGTAGGGGTTGCTCGGCAAAGGTCAGGAACAGTTAGGTGGGAAGTAGCTTACTTGCCAGAATGTAATAAATGCATCCTATATAGGCTGCCACTTGGATCGGGTGTTAGGTGGGCTTTGCCCATAACCCGAGTGTCACATCATGGCATGTCAGGTAGCAAGTGACAAGTGTCATGTCCCTTCGCCAATGGATGAGCTCCTATCCGACGGTGAGTTGTGTGTCGTTTGTTAGCCAGTGATGGTGAGTAGCAGTTTACTTTAGTAGAAGAACAGTCCAACCTGAGCTGGTACTGAGTCCGAGGAGGTAGCCTGAGGAGATGCGGCCCGGGGGACCTTGAGGAGCACCTCGGACTAGACACCTACCGTCATGGGGTCAGTTATGAGCTCCTCATACCTTTGCCTAGTTGTTTGGCCGACCACTTGGAGGTTAGCTCCTCGGCAGTGGCGCTAAGCTCACCCTCAATAGTAGCCCCCCAGTTCACTTCGTCAGTGTTCGACTGGGTGGACTATGCCGAGTAGGTGCGGTTGGCTCAGAAATAAAAGGTCAAGCGGTGTCTCAAGGTGACGTTTTGCGCAGCCACCCAAGTAAATACTTGATTGCCTACTTTCTTTCTTTTCCTTTTCCTCCTTTACCATGTTCCGGGCTGATCAGTTTCATTATTCTTAGATGAGCACCCTCGTGCACCTGACTTACGCCACCAGGCTGAAAGAATTCAACCTCGAGAAGGAGAGGCGTAAGAAGACCTTCCTTAGGTGGAAGGGAGTCGAGAAGGAGCTCAGTGAGAAAATTACTAAGCTAGATCAAATCAAGACGTCCCTTACTCAAGCCGAGGAGGAGGCGAGGAAGGCGAAGGAGGAGGCCGTCTAGGCGAAGGCAGAGGCCAAGGAGGCAAGGAGATCTGCCACTCTACTCGGGGGTAACTAAATGCCTCCTAGGTAGAGAATAGGTGGTTTTTGGAGGAGCTCCTAGACAGGCTCGCCCAAGCCGTGGAGGAATTCAAGGCGTCCTCGAGTACACCGACTACTACTACTTTGGAATGACTAACCTCTGGTACCATCTGATCAGGCAACATCCTGAGGCAGCGGGTTTCGACTGGTCCCTTATAGTTGAGCCCAAGCATGGTGCAGCTCAACAGCCAATGGAGGAGGTCGTCGAAGTGGACGGCAACGACGACGGGGACAAGCAAGGCGTTGGTGGTGGCGAGGACAATGCTGAGGATGGGTCCCTAACTTGATGTATATTTTTGTTTTGTTTTTGTACCCAGGCTCAGAAGGTGCCTGGTTAAATGTACCTCCCCACTTTTTTTTTTTTTAATTTGGAAGTTCGTAGCTCCTCAGATTTCATATGTTTCCAAGTGTGAGATCATTCTTAGATAGATATTTTCAAATTTCAGTGAAGAGATCCTCAAGAACATAATTTTAACCTATTTTGTCGAGTTCACATAGACTCTGAATAGAGTCGATTAGAGAATCCAGACTAAGTTGGATGCTCCCGGGGAGAGACATTCCTAAACAAAGTTCTCTGAGCTCCTCTTTTGTCCCATTGCTGCCAAGTTTCAAATCTCAGCAGTTAACGAGTTAATCCAAGCAAGGTGTCCCATCGCTCGACTAGGTAGAGCACAACGGTGTGTGATAGCCCATTACCCTATCGTCCCCCTAGACTTGTTTAAGTCTGAAAGAAACTTGTACAAGTCTAATAGTGGTCAGGCAGTTATTATGTTAAGGCGACTTAATTACGGGCGGTCTGCGTGGCAATAGACATGACCAGCTGATTTAATCAGCCCCCCATTCTAGTTAAGCAGGACGGCTTTCCTTGTTTGGGAGTAATAGTCTAATCCTTCGAGCTGGAGTTGTACCCTCTTCGGGATTTATTCCTTAAACACAAATTGCTCAATAGAATAGTGTTAGGAATTTACATTTCATTGATATGTTGTATTCATATTCTAGTCCTATTCAATAGGTCTAGTTACAACAGAACTTAGCCAGAGGTCAAAAAGTGTTTCTGGCAATGGTTAACAAAAGAATTTTTTGAGTAGCTTGGCATTCTGAGGATAACCGAGCAAGTTACCATCCATGTCGGATAGCCTGTAAGTCCCTGGCTGTATAATGTTTACGACCTTATATGTCTGTCCCACTTTGGGCCGAATGCTCCCACCTCGGGTTGTGGAATGATGACCTTCTTAAACACTAAATCCCCAACTTTGAAGCTCCTCGGTTGGACCCGTTTATTGTAGTACCAAGCAACAACTTGATTCTGACCTACATTACGGATCGCTATCCAGTTTCTTTTTTCTTCGAGTAGGTCAAGCTCAAACATCATGACCTCGGTATTTCAGACTTCCTCGTAATGCTCGACTCTAAGCTCAGTAATCCAGCCTCGACCGGGATGACAGCTTCCGCCCCTTATACGAGCAAGAAGGGTGTCTCTTTGGTAGCAGTCCGAGTAGTTGTTTGCTAGGCCCAGAGGACTTTTGGGAGCTCATCGATCCATACTCCTTTGAGGCCATCGAGCTTCTTCTTCAAGTTATCCTTAATTGTTTTATTGACTGCTTCGACCTACCTGTTACTCTGTGCGTAACTCAAGGAAGAAAAAACTTTCCTGATGCCTAGCTATTCACACAAGCAGAGTAGACTTGCTGCTTCGAATTGTTTTGCGTTGTTGGTCATGATGGTATGCAAAATTTCAAACCGATAGATGATATTCTTCCAAACAAAGTTGGTACATTTTGCCTCAGTCATATTAGTGCACGGTTCCACTTCAACCCACTTGGTGAGATAATCAATTGCCATGATGCAATACTTGAATAGGGATTAGGCTGGCGGAAGGGGCCCGATCAAGTCGATGGCCCACTTCACGAAGGGCCATGATGATGTAACCGAGGTTAGTGGCTCAGCATGGTGTTCGAGCACATAGGCAAACTGCTGGCATTTGACACACTTCTGCATGAAATCTTTGCAATCTTTTTCCATGGTTGGCCAATAGTATCCCTACCGAAGACATTTTTGGGCTAGAGATCGCCCCCCAGAATGGTTTCTACATAGGCCTTCGTGGATCTCCTTCATTATGTATTTGGCCTCCTTGGGCCCTACGCACTTAAGGCATGGGGTGGTGTAGCCGTACCGATATAATTTCCCACTGATCATCGAATACCGGGCTAAGCTGTTGTGGATCTGACGTACTTCTCTTTGTCATTGAGCAATTTAGCTGTGGTCAGGTACCGGATGATCGGGTCCAACCATGTGGTCGTATGTTCATCGACTACACTCGACACTTCCTTATTTATGCTTGGCCCGGATAGCCTCTCAATAGGGACTGAGGCTAGATTACTATCACCGAGCCCCGAGGCCAGCCGAGTAAGATTGTCAGTCTCTGAGTTTTTCAATCTAGGGATCTGTTTGAACGAGTAGGACTTAAATTGTCTGAGCAGCAGTTTGACTTCTTTTAAGTATGTGGCCATCGACGCTGTTTGAGCTTGGAACACTCTAGTGACTTGTTGAATGACCAACATTGAGTCACTGTGGATAATGATACGACCTACCCCAAGATCTCTGGCAATTCGAAGTCTGGCCAATAGTGCCTTATACTCTGCTTCATTGTTTGAAGCCTTGAAGTCAAATCTAAGTACGTAGATCACTTTATACCCATCTGGGCTTATCAATAATAACCCAGCACCTGAACCGTCTATGCAAGAAGACCCGTCCACAAAGAGTTTCCATTCTAGTTCGGATACGGAGTGACTATCACTACAAGTGGGGGTGTCTGGCACCATCAAGTGCGCTTTCTCAGCCAGCGGCGTGCCATGCTCAGCATCAGTAAATTTGGCAATGAAGCCTGCTAGGGCTTGAGCCTTGATGGCCATCCTCGGCACAAAGTGTACATCATACTGACCAAGTTCCATCAACCATTTAGCCATCCAACTTGATATCTCCGAGCTCTGAAGGACTTGCCAGAGTGGGAACTTGGTCGGGACTTTTATAGTCTGACCCTGGAAATAGGGTCGTAGCTTTCGAGCAGAGGTAACCAAGGCTAAGGCCAACTTCTCAAGTAGTGGGTACCTCTCCTTGGCACCCTAGAATGCATGGCTTGTATAATAGACTGGCTTTTGGGTACCGTCTTCTTCTCGGACAAGAACAGAGCTTATAGCTTTCTCAGACATGGCTAGATAGGCGGTCAGTATTTCTCCAGGCAAAGGTTTGGACAGGAGTGGGGGTGTGGCTAAATATCTTTTTAGATTCTAGAAAGCTTCCTCACACTCCTTGCTCCATTCAAACCTCCCCTTAAGTGCCTTAAAAAATGGGTAGCACTTGTCGGTAGCCTAGGAGACAAATCTGGAGAGAGCCACAATCATGCCGGTGAGTTTCTGCACTTCCTTCATAGTCTAAGGCGAGTGCATGTCTATAACAGCTTGAGACTTTGCTGGGTTGACTTAAATGCCTCATTGATTAACCAAGAATCCGAGGAACTTGCTCGAGCTAACACCAAATGCGCACTTTGCCAGTTTGAGTTTCATCCCATATTCTCGAAGTATGTCAAAACTTGCTCGAAGGTCGGCCATGTGGTCCCTTTCTTTGACAGATTTAACCAGCATATCATCCACGTAGACCTCTATTGTTTTACCGATCAGCCATGCGAACATCTTGTTGACTAGGCATTGATAGGTTGCCCCGGCAGTCTTTAGGCCAAAGGGCATTACCACGTAGTAGTAGAGCCCTTGGTCAGTAACAAAAGCTATTTTGGCTTGGTCTTCCTCAGCCATCCTGATCTAGTTGTACCTGAAATAAACGTCCATGAAGCTAAGCAACTCGTGCCCAGCCGTTGCATCCACAAGTTGATCTATCCGAGGTAGCGAAAAGCAGTCTTTCAGACAGGCCTTGTTTAGGTCGGTGTAGTCTATATAGACCCGCCATTTTCCATTGGCCTTCTTGATCAAAACAACATTGGCTAACCATTCGAGATATTTGACTTTTCGGATGAATCTGGCCTTAAGAAGCTTTTGGACCTCCTCATTTATAGCAGCATATCTCTCAGGATTGAAAGCCCTTCTCTTCTGTATCACCGGTTTGTGGTTGGGTTCGATGTTGAGTTGATGACAGATTACGCTTGAATCAATGCCTGGCATGTCCTTGTGTGATCACGTAAACACATCTCGATACTCAGTAAGCAGCCCCTCTAGGTCGGCTCGAATCTCAATTTGCAACTGGGATCCAAGTTGGACAGTGTGCTCGGTATGCTTGGGATCCAAGCTGAACAGCACCAGATGCTCTATCGGAGTCGCCTTTACTTCTTCCTCGAGAAGTCAGGGATCCAGATCGAAAAGCATCTTAGTTTGCTGGTCAGTAAATAGTTCCATTTCATCAACCATGTGGATGGCCGAGACGTCGAGCTATTGGGCAATCGTTACATGAACAGCATTGGTGTAACAGGCTCGTGAGTCTCTCTAGAATGATCGGATGACTCCAACCCCATCCTCTATGGGGAATTTCATCGCTAGGTGATACGTAGAGACTATGGCCTTTGGAGCATTCAAGGTCAGGCCATCGATGATGATGTTGCACTGGGAGGGTTTGTCGATGATCAAGAAGTCGACAACATGCATGGTCCAAGCTACAACCTCCCCGAAGGTCATCGGAAGGGCAGCCTTTCCAATTGCTTGGACGCATTCTTCCATGAAGTTGTACAGTGGGGTATGAACCGGGACGATGGTAGCATTGTTGATTTTCAGTTTATCGAAAGCTTGCTTGAACAGGATATCAGTCGAGCTACCATTATCGATTAGCACTTGCCGCACTATATTGTTGGTGATGTGCAACTCGCAGATGAGGGCGTCACTGTGCGGGTGGATGAGCTTATCCGCATCCTTCTCGATAAATGTGATCGAAGTGTCTTGCTGGCGGTAGATTTTGTTCACATGCTCAGACATGTTAATGAGCTTGTCCTGTTCAACCAACCGAGCCTCTCGAATGTATGTTCGTCGCCCACTAGAGGTGTCCCCGATGACAAGCCCTTTGAAAATCGTGTGAATGATGTTCGAGGGTTTTGAGGTATTCCCACCGTTACACAAGTGACTTTGACTGTCTCAGCTCATTGGTTGTTTCTCTTGGAGGCCGAGCCTGGGGTTAGAACCCGTTCAACAAATTCCCTCAAATGTCCTTCTTGAACCAGCCTCTTTATCTAGTCCTTGAGCTGAATACACTTACGAGTGTTGTGTCCCATGTCCTTGTGGAACTCACAGTATCTAGTCTGATCCCGCTTTATTTTACTGCCCTTGAGCTTGGGTGGAGGTGTCAGTAGATTTTTCCCGCTCACCTGGGCGAGCACCTCGTCTATTGTTGCTACTAGGGGGTATAACTTTGAAACTTCCCAGTTGGTGTTTTTGACTTCTTGGCTTTCTTCTCCTTCTTTTGTTTCTTGTTTTGCTCGACAGTGGACTACTCTGGCACCTTTTGCTTCTTCTCTTTCTTTGTTTCGCTCGAGCTGGCCTCCTTTCTATGGCTCTTCATGTACTCTACCGCATCAGCATACCGCTGGGCATAGCCGAGCATCTGAGAAAATGTGCTCGGTTGCTCAAAGGCTAATGACCAAGTAAGTTTTTCATCTCAGGGACCCCCTACAAAGTCTTTGACGTGTTTGACCTCAAGAGCTGCTCGGGTAAACCGATTGGTGTAGTCTCGGACATTGCCGTCCCCTTGCTTGATGGTGTACAAATATGTGATTTTCTTTCTCCTCATCTTCGTGGTGGAAAAGGTTGCTGAGAAGGCATCGACAAGTTGTCAGAAAGAAGTAATAGAGGCTGGCTCAAGACGCTTGAAACATTGTCGAGCCAAGCGAGTGAGGGTCAATGAGAAAGCCTTGCATATCGCTGCACCATTGGCATTCTGAAGGAGCATGTGTCCTCGGAACAATTTGACCTGCTCGTCGGCATCCGTGGTCCAGTCGTAGGACTTGATCGATGGGACCTTGAATTTAGGCAGCATGGGGGCTCGCATTATGATGTCCGAGGACGGTGGATCTAGGGCGCCTATGTCTTTCAGGCCAAAGCGATTGTTACAAATCTCGTCAATTTGTCGCTGTAGTTGCCGGAACTGGCGACTGTTCGTATCCTCAGACAGTTCAACCCTATAGGGTGCTCCGCCCTCGGCTCGATCACCTGCCCCAGGTTGTCAGTTTTTTTGTACTCCTTGGTGTCCTTACCGGTCAAAATCAAAGGCTCAAGAACCTTGGGGTGACGGTACCCGGCTTGAGGACCAAGCTGGCCTTCTTGGACGAGCCTGTTGTTGGCTGAGACACCATGTGGAAGCCTCGGGAGCTTTCAAAATCTACTTCGTTAGGGTCACCAACATCCTGTCCTGCTCGACCTCCAGCTTAGTCAGCTAGGGCTGGAGGAAGGAGGCTGGGGGTAGGCTGACGTCGAGTTTACTATACAAGCTACTACATTAGTATCCCGACAGCGTCGGTGAGTTCCCGAATTGGATCTTGGACGATCGGGTCTTGCGCTTGTTCAGCCCTAGCCATGCTCCCTTGTCCCCTAAATCGGGACCTTGTAGCTCGAGGGTGGCCTCTAGGCCTGCCAGGGTTATGATGCCGGTTTCGTGTATCTGTCGACCCTTCCTGTCGGGCAGCATCGTCCCGAGCATTCTTGCATGTCACCATCCTACTTTGAGCTAGCTGTGGTTGATGTTTTTGAATGAAAGGCGCGGGGCCCTCCTTCTAGCTCCAAAATATTGATGCTTATGAAGTTCTGGCGTCGAATCAACACCGCGTGCGACGGCGCACAGTGTTCAACTCTTCCCTGTTCGTCTCTACTTGGTCCGATCGACCTGCAACAAGTGGAATGCCTTAAAAGCAAGAACTGGTCAGTAAATAAGAAAAAGGGTTCTTCGATGCTCAAGGCAGGGGTTGCTCGGCGGAGGTCGGGAACGGTTGGGTGAGAAGGAGCTTACTTGCTAGAATACAATAAATGTGTCCTATTTATAGGCTGCCACTTGGACCGGGTGTTAGGTGGATTTTGCCCACAGCCTGAGTGTCACATCATGGCATGTCAGGTGGCAAGTGACAAGTGTCATGTCCCTCCGCTAGTGGATGAGCTCCTATCCAACGGTGAGTTGTTTGCCATTTGTTAGCCAATGATGGCGAGTAGCAGTCTACTTTAGCCGAAGAACAGTTCGACCTAAGTTGGTATTGAGTCCGATGAGGTAGCTTGAGGAGATGCTGCTCGGGGGGCCTTGAGGAGCACCTTAGACTAGACACCCAGCATCATGGGGCTCAGTTATGAGCTCCTTGTACATTTGTTAAGCTGTTTGGCCGACTACTTGGAGGTTAGCTCTTCGGTGATGGCGCCGAGCTCACCCTCAACAAGAGTATTTTTCAAAACACAAGTTTGACACACTATATACAAAAATTAACCAAATCTTACTAACCTTATTTGTTGAAAAGCTCTGCAATCTGTGAAGAGAAAGGACGTTGTAGAAGGACCTCAACCAACTGGCCTTCTTTGTTATTCTCTATCCCTGACTAGTGTGTGTGTGGGTACACTTGTACAGCCCTTCCACAGGTGGCTCTCCTTCCAACTAATTGATAAAACCCTAAGCTATGGATCTTGATGTGTGAACAATAGCTTTCTAGGGTGTCATAGAGTCTCACTGGCAAAGTCTCACTCTAGATTTCTCAACTAATCTAATTAACTTATGAGACTCACTCTCTATTTATAAAGGTTAGCCCCAAGTGTCAGTCCTTATTAGATAAAGCCTGGAAATTTGAATCAGAATCAAATTAGGATCAATATCTGATAAAATCTACATGAAAATACATGATCTGTTTATCGCTCGGTCAACAAGCCGAACTGATAGATTGACCTGTCAAACTCACGATAAATCCCTGTAAATCTTTATTTCCCACCCAAGATTCCTAGGATAAAGCCTTAGTTTTAATTCATATAACCCAATAGAAAAGTTATCTAATTAAAACAGTCATATCTAGATAATCTCTAGGAAAATAAATATTCCTGATAATTCAACAAGTTTATCTTGAATTAATTTATTCAAAAATTAATCCAATAGATAAACAGGCATGAATTATCTGATCCTGATAATTCAATAGATTTATCTTGATTTAATTTTTACAAAATTACTTTAATTGATAAATTGACATGAATTATCTTATTCTATCAAATTTTCAACCAATCTAATAATTTGACACAAGTCACCAATTATTGGAAAAACACATCGTATCGTTACAGGATTTTTGCGAGCTAGCAAAAGGAAACAAATGGACCTATATAGTTTAAGCTCCTAATAATTATGAAACCCAATATCCCAAAATACATTTCATAATTATCAACTTTAACGCTACTCCACTAAAAGCTTAGAGCTACACTTTTGAACTACATAGAATTACGAAGCCCGTATAGCTAGGTCTCCATGACATATTATAATGTAACGTATCCCCATAGGATTATACATAATAGGCTTAAGGATAAATTATGGCTTACCTTCCCGATTATTTTATCTTATGTTCCATTATTTCACCATCGAAAAACTTATGATCCAAAGACGGTATACCATTCAGTTACACCTATGTATCCAAATGGTTGAGCGCTCAAATTTTTCAATTATAGGATAATACATATAAGAGGATATCAACTACTCCAAAAGAGGAGCTATGGATTGCATATCTATGAATAACAGGTCTACACTCTCAAGAGTCATGCCTCCAACATACCAGCATGCGTACCACTATTAAAATATAGATGTCACTTTTTGGTACATCAAAAGACATAAGTCAAGACAATGGGCCCACTATTCATCTTAGAATTAAGATACAACACAAATGATTGTCTAAAGTGAATCGATTTGCTAAGATAAAATTATTAATCCAAATCGATTCACTTTATCTCCTGATCCAACACATCATCACCTATGACAATACGCGAATGTTTCTATTCATGGAGTCCACCTCTGATGGCCAAGAAAACCATCTCCCAAAAGGGATATAGATAACATAACAATCTTTACATGAATAAAGCGTCCAATTTTATTCCCTCGATTGCAGATCTTGTGGTTTAGACCGTCATCTTAAGAATCATGTCTTTCGCATAATCTATCATCATATGCCCAATTCTTAAGGTTTAGACTGACAGTCACAGACTTTTGTTTGCTTAACATACATTCAACAAATATGAACGTAAAGAGGACAAGATTTGGTATATAAATAATAAATAAATTCTTTATTGACAAAAATGTCTCTAAAAACATATTATATTTTTACTCCTTAGGGCATACATGTCCAACAATCACATATTTAATTTTTTTTTAAAAAAGAGATAAGTTTCCCTTTCCATTATCTGCATATGGCAACATACACAGAGAATCTCTTTGTGTTTGTGGCGCTAATCACTTACCAATAGTGGAAGGAATATGATTTGTTACTAAATCTGATTTGTTTCCAAATTTAAATTTTCAAATTTGAACTAAATTATATTTATCAAAATTAGAAACTTCTAGATAAGAATACTTGATGAATAAATCTTGGACTGCACAAAGAACCATTCCGTATACAGATACACACCATACACAGTGGGACCCATGTTGGAAAATGAGTACACAATGGATTTAAATATTTTTTGTTAAAAGGTTTTTCCAAAACAAGTTAGACATGCCATGTATATGAATTAATAAAAGATATTTTGTACCTCTTTGCAGATCAAAAAAACTGCAAACTGTTATGAGAGAATTCTACAAGAAGAGCCTCAACCAACTAGGCTTTTTTGCTATTCTCTTTCCATGACCAAAATGTGAATGGTTGCACATCATTTAGCCTTTCCTTAGGTGACGTCTCCCTCTAACCACTTGAGAAAACCAAGAGCTAAGGTAGCACTATGGGAGTTTTAGAGTCTTCCTAGTAAAATACTCTCTCTAAATCTCTCAAGAAATCTCAAAAACAAAGAAAAAATCCTTCCTTTATGTAGAGCTCGAATTGAAAACCAACTAATTAGATTGAGCTTCAAAATTTGAGTTTAGATAAGTTTCCCAAAGTGAAAACACATTAGATTAGATTGCTGACTTGGCAGGGGCTACCCGACTGGCCTATACTAGGTCTGGTCGATCGGTCCATCATGATAGCTCCATCGATGCATTTTTTCTAGCTCCTGATGTTACCCAATACAACCCATTTGAATCTAATGGATAAACCTTACTTTATTTGACCCGTTTTAGGACTCCAATTTTAATTCAAGTAACTTGATAGAAAAATTATCTAATTAAAACAATTCTAAATAGATAATTCTAGATTCAAATAAAATATAGTTCAAATAATTCAACATGTTTATTTTGAATTAATTTATAAAATTCATTCAATCAATAAACTAACATGAATTATGAAAATCCAATAAGTTTAGCCAATCTAAAGAGTTAACATAAGTTATGAATTTGTCATAAAGACATGCCATATGATTGCAGGAAATATAATAGGCTAGCAAAGGGGTCCCGATGAACATATATAGAATAAGCTCTTATAATTATAAAATATATCCACACGTATATCTTTAAAGTTATTCCACTAAAAGCTTTAAGCTACACTCTTAAACTATATATAAATTACAAAACTCCAATAAGTTCATCGTCCATGACATGTCATTATATGTAACATCCCCATAGGATATTCATAATCAGCTTAAGGATAAAATTTTGTTTTACTTTCCTGATTATTTTAATCTTATGTTCCATTATTTCACCATTGTAATACTTACTATTCATGACTAATACAAATAGTATAAAATTCGGTTACATATTTGTATCCAAATAGTTGAGCGCTCTAGTTTCTATTTATAGGATAATGCCTAGAAAAGAATATCATTAACTCTACAAAAAAAACTATGAATTCCATATCTATGAATAACAAGTCTACGCCAATCAAGTGCCATCTCTCAACGTACTAGCATGCATACCTTCATATCATTCAGGATATCACCCTTTAATATATCAAAAGATACAAGTCAAGAATATAGACTCATTGATTTATTTCAAGATTAAGATATAATATATATGATTGTCTAAAATGAATCGATTTATACAAACAAAATTATTACTCAAATTAATTCATCTTTAGTCCTGATCCAATATATCTTCATCAATGACAATATACTAATGTTTTTACTCATGGGGTCCAACTTTGATGACCAAGAAAAGTTATACTCCGTTAGGGATGTAGACAACATATCAATCTTAACATAAATAAAGCACCCAATTTTATTCCCTCGATTGCGGACTTTTTCGTTTAGACTATCATCTTTATAATTTATGTCTTTCGTATAATCTATCCATCATATGCACTATCTTAAAGGTTTAGATTAACAGTCTTGAACTTTAGTTTGCTTAACATATATTCAACATAAATGAACATAAAGAGGACATATTTGATGTATGAAATATATAATAAACTCTTTATTGATTAAATGTCTCCAAAAACTAGTACTTTATTTAATCCTTAGGGTACCGATTTTAACAACCTATCCATTCATGTGCCTTCCAAAAGTATTTATTGTTTATTTATCATTTAATAATCTTATAATTTTATAATTATAAATTAATTCACAATTCTAAATTAATTAATAAAACTAATAATTCCACTTGTCTAAACATGTTTATAAATATAAGGATGGTAGAGGACTAATAGAACCATAATTTCAAGCTCTTGTTAAATCAATATATCTATCAAACTCTTTAATTAATATATCTCTTTTTTCAATTCTAACACACTCTTGAAATTATAGATATAGTTACTCAAATTTTAGAGTTGTGATCCATTTGATATAATCATTGCATATAAATTGATGCTCCATAAATAATTCATAATTAAAGCTAGATAAAATCCGTTAATCTCTCTAATTACTTCTCTATTCTTAAGTGCCATTATTTTCTTAATGAATAATAAATTCATGAACTTAATCATGAATTTAGCACTCATAATATTCAAGACCTGAATCAATACTATTCAAGACCTGGATTTTATCTTGTAATATTAACATTTTTACTACTTACTTCACTACATCTCCAAAATATAAGGGACAAGATTAGATTCTTGACTCCTTACCGAGTAAATCAAAATATATAATTCCATAAATAGAAGTCTGCTTTAACTTAAGATTAAAATCATCTTATATATGACCATAAGTTTTCATATTGCGTATATCTTTTGTGGTTGGATCTATCTTATGGTTGTGATATATAAACAAGGAAAAAAAAAAAGATCCTAATAAGAAATGAAAAAAATCCCAATAGAACGAAAAAAATATCTTAATAGGACATGAAAAATATCCTAATAGTAGAGTGGCCTAACAAGTTTTCACATTGTATGACATAAATAAAACTTGTGTATGACATAAATAGAACTTGTCTTCAAAGGTGGTGTTTATGAAAATATCCCTTTTTTAAAGTATGGCAAAACATGGATTTTTTTTCTTCTTCCGAGTGGAGAGCGTTGTATGGAACACTTAATTTAGATTACTAAGTAAAGATCAAGTTTAAATAGCTTAAGTAACGACCATATTAGCGAGGGTTGTTACACGTGGCCATTCTCCACCACAATAGAGCTCTCTATGACGATGAATGTGCAATTATTTTTTCTATTTTTTTTGTGATTTTTAAAATGACACTTTTTCTCTAATATAATTATTAGTAATTTTTGTGTTTTTTTGGACAGATTTTTTTTTTCATTTTGTGAATTTGTTTGTGTTATGTCTTGTATTTTTTGTTTTTTTAAGGGAATTTCAAGAGTTTTCTTGCATATTTTTTATGATTCCAATTACAGCAGTACCATCGTTAACAATAGAATATACTAGTTGGTAATTGCGATAGATAATAGATATCGATAAAAGATTGCATTGCTCATGGGCAGAAATCAAATAATGACAGTTGTAGATTTTGGATATGGCTCTCTATGTTGAAGATATTATTTACTATTTTTTTAATGTATTATTTAGTATTTCAAATATAGTGTGATAGTATGACCATGACATTTTCTATTGGACATAAGTCAATCCAAATCTTAGATTATCCTATTTTGGTAAAGGGGGTTTTCATAAATGACATCTTTTGAGATTTTTTTTTTTTATAAATGTTACCCATCATTAAGCATGATATAACTTACGAATGATGGTGTAGTATAACTTTTTTTTACGTGAAGTATGTATAAACACATTTTTTTAAAAGTATGACATGTAATTTTCTCTCCTAGATAAAGAGCCTCGTTCGATATTGAACACTAAAAGCCCAATAACTAGGGTGTTTGGCATAGTGGCGGGAACCATTGATTAGAACTATTTTTACTGTAACATGTGAGACTTTATACTGTAGTAAATTTTTTCTTTGTATTGTAGCATATGAGAGCTTTACACTGTTCATAACTAAAATAGTAGTTAAAACCACTCTTGCTAAACATGTTTTTAATTTGGGTCGTTTGACAAAAATATCAATTTCGTGTTATATGTCTTTAAATTTTATTAGTTGAAGAGGGAAATACGCTAAAATAAAACAAGAATAAAAATTAATATCAAATTTCAAAATTGTATGCAAATAGGTCAAATTACTATACATTTGGATTTACACCATATGAAGTTGCAGTTATGAACAACGATGATGACCAAAACTACAACTCTCTCTCCCAAAACATCCCATCTAGTTCAGTTGTTCTTCTCCATTAGCAAGGAATGTAGCGGTGGCGATGAGAACTTCTCCGATGAGTTCTAGTCAAATCTATCGATGGTGACTCACTTCCTCGTCAATCTTCAAACTCAAGCTTCGAATTCGGGCAACAGAGGGTGACAAAATTGTGATGAGGTCATGATAGTTTCTCACGTTCATTTCATCGTCGTGAGGGCAGATTGTCACTCGTCTCCCTTTGGCTCGATTTGTAGATCACTATTGGGATTCGTACAGGCCTGGTTATGGAGTAAATCTACAATGGTGATGATGAAGCACAACTTCTGTTCTTGAGTAGAGAAAAAGCGATTGAAGAGAAGAGAGAGTAGGAAGAGAAATAGCAACTCTACTAGGTCTAAAGGCATGAGTCATCATTGGCTCAAATTCTGCACATGCTATCAATAGAGAGCAAAAGGATTTTAAAAAAGGAAAATTTGCACCAAATAGTATAGTTTTAATTTTTAATGTAAGTAAATAACATTTTGAAAAGTATATTAAGTACATAATATTTTTAGAATTTATGCGCTTTTTTTAAAAAAATTAAATTTCTAATTTTACGTCCTTATTTTTCTTCTTTTTCTTCTTCTTAAATTTCCAATTTTACATTCTTATTTTTCTTGTTTTTCTTCCTCTTTTTTTTTTGTTATCTTGTTACTGTTTGGTGTTTTTCTCTACGTAATTTTTTGCCAAAATAAATTTTGTTTTAATCTAAATGAGCTATTTATTTAACATTATTATATTTTGTTCTATTTATTTTTTCAATAAATGATGGTTTAATTCTCTTTTTCTCTAAAAAATAATGAAAGAAACTAATATAGAGAAGGGTAAAATGGAGTAACTATGTATCAAAATGATAACTGTATTTTTAGATATGCTATTTACTAACTTGTTTAAAAAAATGTTATTTACTTTCATTAAGATTTCAAAATGATCTATTTTGTTGCAACCCTCCTTATTTCGGGCTGTGCTTTAACACTTTTCTTACTTACATATTTATGAAAATCTTAGAAATATATATTTTTTAAATAACAATAACAGATCACACATACATATTCAAACTTCTTTTTGTCATTATGTATACATAAATGAACTTTCTTTTTATAACATAATATACTTAACATATCCAAAAGAGGATTTGTCTTATTTAACCATACTATACCTTTATATACAACAAGTTCCAAGATAACTTAATATACATAGCAAATAGAAACGTAACTATGGCAATATCTATACCTTGATCTGCACATCGCTCATATTCCATTACCAGCTCATTAGTATGATCATTCCAACCTCTTAGTGGAAATTCCTATAGCATGAAATAACTAGGTGAGTTTATGTTCAGTAAGTCCAAACATATCCCACAGGCAGAATATACTAATATGCATGATCCATTTATGCTTTTTTATGAATATTCTTTATTCTTGTCATATCTTATCTTTAACTAGGGCCCAAGTGCTTATACCATATGTGCATATAGATCTTCGTAACACCAAGACTATATCATAACTTTAAACCCCCCTTGCGTCGGGAGCTGGTATGACACTTTTTTTTTCTTCTGGTGATTCATTTACTAGTCCAGTTATTTTGGTTATCATACCATGCATGTCAAAATACTTACATACTAAGTGCAAAACATATACACTTTTTCATTTGTACAATACACATAGGTATATTCACATAAGTATACTATACTCTTAAACCTACTATTCCATACTATAAGTGGGTTTGAAACTTACTTGTTTACTCTACTATAAGGACCGTCTTTGGGTTGCTTCATTACTCATCTAATGACCTGTTTGGCCAATTATATCATTATTAGCCAAATTATTACTATTTAGCTATAAATTGGTACTATATATTTATCGATTACGACTTCAGATTACTATTTCGATTACTTAAAGTTTGACCATCCTTTCGATTCCTTCTATCTTATTGTTTCTAACAAAAATGGTAAAATTCTTTTTAAAGTCATTTTTCTCTATCTTGGACTCTTTAGGGTCTATTTTGGTCATTTTATGAAAATGACGTTTTTGCCCTCGATCCGTCCTTTTTAAATCCCTTGGCTCGAGTTAGCTAATTCAACACAAGATGGTGCTTATTAGCATAAAAATAAATGTTCAAGGCATTAGGTCGCTTATTTACAATAGAATCCCAAGTTTAACAAAACCTTGCGATTT
Source organism: Artocarpus hirsutus (assembly GCA_946598075.1). NCBI lineage: Eukaryota > Viridiplantae > Streptophyta > Magnoliopsida > Rosales > Moraceae > Artocarpus > Artocarpus hirsutus. The sequence continues at coordinate 31,095 of CAMOHE010046922.1, forward strand.
TACCTTTGGTTTTGAGAATTTTAACGATTTTGCCCCTAAGACCAAAAATAATCTTTTTAAACAATTAGTCTCCATTTTTCAAGAGGATTAAATTTTCCCAAAGTACCTTACCTAAATTCCTTTTGTAAAAAAGACGTTTTTGCCCCTTAAAATTTTTTCCAACTTTAACAAATTTTGTAAATTTCATAACTCACAAACGAATGCGATTTCTGACTAACCGTCTATGATTCCTAATAGTTTCATCGAGATATACAACTTTTGTATTTTAACTTTTTAGAAATTCTTGTTATACAAGGCAGTTTTTAGCCAATTTTCAAATCTGCCGAGTCTAGAATTTTTTTTGTAGGTTAGTCCCTATTGTATTTTTTGCAAAAATCTGATTTCAAACAGCATTCCAGTCATTGTTTAAACAGATTCTACACCTTTCCAAACAATTTTTCATTCCAAATCATAACCTTTTTAAAACCGACTTCAAAGTTTACAAAATTACCCTATTTTAACACCAAATGGAAATTTTCATATTTAAACCCTTATTTCAATAAAAAAACTACTAGAAAAACATACACAGCGGAATTTTAAAGATTTTATATTAGAGTGTTTTCCAAAACACAAGTTTGACACTCTATATGCATAAATTAACAAGATCTTACTAACCTTATTTGTCAAAAAGCTCTACAATCCATGAAGAGAAGTAACGTTCTAGAAGAGCTTCAACCAACTAGTCTTATTTGCTATTCTCTATCCATGACCGTAGTGTATGTGGGCACACTCGTATAGCTCTTCCACCAGGTGACTCACCTTCCAACCAATTGAGAAATACCTAGAGCTATAATTTGTGATTTGTGAACAACAACTTTCTGGGAGTTTTAGAGTATCACTAGCAGAGTCTCACTCTAGATTTCTCAACTAATCTACATAACAATGAGTCTCACTCCCCTTTTTATCGAGGTTGGGCCTAGGGGTTAGTCCTTATTAGATAAGACTCAAAAATTTGAATCAGGATTAATATCAAATAAAATCTGCATGAAAACACGTGATCTATTTATCGCTCGGTCAATAGGCCAAACTGGCAGATCGGCCTACCAAAGTTACTTCATCGGCAAGCCGAACTTAAAGATCAGCCTGCCAAACTTATGATAAATGATCCCTACGAATATTTATTTTCCACTTGAGATTCTTGGGATAGAGCCTCGGTTTTAATTCAAAGAATCCAATAGAGAAGTTATCTGATTAAAACGGTCATATTTAGATAATCTCTAGGAAAATAAACATTCCTGATAATTCAACAAGTTTATCTTGAATTAATTTATTCAAAATTAATTCAACCGATAAACAAACATAAATTATCTGATCTTATCATATTTTCAACCAATATGATAATTTGTCACAAGTCACTAATTATTAGAAAAGCATGCCGTATCGTTACAAGATTTTTTATAAGCTAGCAAAGGAGACTTGATGGACCTACATAGTTCAAGCTCATGATAATTTTAAAACCCAATATCCTAGATATACATTATATAATTATCAACTCTAACGCTACTCCACTAAAAGCTCAGAGTGCACTTTCAAACTCTATAGAATTATGAAGCCCGTATAGCTAAGTGTCCGTGACATATCATAATGTATAGTATCCCCATAGGATTTTTCATAATCAGCTTAAGGATAAATTTTGTCTTACCTTCCCGATTATTTTTATTTCACGTTCCATTATCTCACCATTGGAAAACTTACCATCCAAAGACGGTATACCATTCAGTTACACCTATGTACCCAAATGGTTGAGTGCTCTAGTTTTCCAATTATAGGATAACGCATATAAGAGGATATCAACTACTCCAAAAGAGAAGCTATGAATACCATATCTATGAATAATAGGTCTACGCTATCAAGAATCATGGCTTCAACGTATCGACATGCGTACCATTATTAAAATGTGGATGTCACCCTTTGGTACATCAAAAGACACAAGTTAAGACAATAGATCCATTAATTGTCTCAGGATTAAGCTACAGCACATATGATTGTCTAAAGTGAATCGATTTGTTGAGACAAAATTATTAATCCAAATCAATAGTCTCCTATGACAACGTACCAATATTTCTATTTACGGAGTCCACCTCCGATAGCCAAGACAAACCATCTTCTATTAGGGATATATACAACATAACAATATTTGCATAAATAAAGTGCCCAACTTTATTCCATCGATCACGGATCTTACGATTTAGACCGTCACCTTAAAAATCGTGTCTTCCATATAATCCGACCATCATATGCTCAATTCTTAAAGGTTTAGACCGATAGTCTTATACTATTATTTGCTTAACATACATTCAACAAATATAAACATAAAGAGGACAAGATTTGGTATATAAATAATAAATAAATTCTTTATTGATAAAAATATCTTCAAAAACATATTAAATTTTTACTCCTTAGGGCATACATGTCTAACAACCTCCCGTTTGCACTAAGTGAGTAAATATGACAAATCTTGCATCCCTATAGCTTCCACATGCCTCTCGAACACTCTCCTAGTAATTATCTTCATGAATGGATTAGCTAAATTATCCTTTAATGTGATCTTGCATGCAGCGACATGCCCGCCTTCTACAAAGTCCTTTATCACGTGATACTTTTGAACAATATGCTTACTTTCCTTGTAGAATCTTGGTTCCTTAGCATTAGCTACAACTGTACTATTATCACAGTATAGCGATACTGCTTTATCCATACCAAGAACTACCTTAAGATCCCCAAGGAACTTGCGGAGCCACATTGCTTCTTTTGAAGCATCACTAGCTGCTACATATACGGCCTCCATCGTTGAATCCAAAGTGCAATCTTGCTTTGCACTCCTCTAACTAATGGCACTACCACCCAAAGTAAACACAAAATCAGAAGTCGATCTTTTCGAATCCAAACAAGATTGGAAATCCGAGTCAATATATTCTAAAGAAGTTAAATCCTCACCGGACTAAACAAGCATATACCCTTAAGTCCTTCTTAGGTACTTGAAAATATGCTTAACAGCAACCCAATGGTTCGGTTCTAGATCTACCTGAAATCAACTTACAATCCTGACTGCATATCAAATATCCGATCGTGTGCAAAGTATGGCATACTTGAGACTACCCATTGCTGAAGCATAAGGCACCTTCTTCATGTATTCTCTTTCTTGCTCATACTTTGGGGAGTCTTTCTTAGAAAGAGTAATTTTAGACCTAGATGGTTGCCCACCTTTCATGGAATCCTGCATTGTAAACCTCATAAGAATTTTATCTATGTAGCCCACCTAGAACAAGGCTATCATTTTGTTCTTTCTATCTCAAAAGATCTGAATACCGAGAACAAAATTAGCCTCACCCAAGTCCTTTATGTCAAACTACATGGTCAATCACAATTTGACCAATGACAACGCCCCAATGTCATTGCCAATTAATAGAAAGTCATCTATATAGAGTAGTAGAAAAATCACCTTCCTATTTTTAATGTGTTTGTACACACATGGTTTGTCCATATTTTGTGCAAACCCATAAGTCTTGATCACTTGTTCAAATCTTATGTTCCAAGAATGGGAGGCCTGCTTAAGTCCATATATTGACTTTAGCAGCTTACAAACCTTACCCTCCTGACCCTTGACCTTGAACCCGTCTGGTTGTTCTATATAAATGGACTCATCAGAATAGCCATTTAAAAAGGCCGTCTTGACATCAATCTATCAAATCTCATAGTCGAGAGCGGCATCTATAGATAAGAGAATGTGGATGGATTTAATCATGGCTACAGGTGAAAAGGTTTTCTCATAATCGATTCTTTCCTTTCGTGTGTCTCCCTTAGCTACCAGTCTAGCCTTAAAGGTTTTGACCCTTCCATCCATTTATCTTTTTCTCTTGTAGATATAGGTCTTACCCCTTTGGGAAGATCCACAAGCTCCTAGACCTGATTAGTCTCCATAGACTTCATCTCTATGTTCATGGTCTCTTTCCAAAGTTTTAAATCAACATCCTCAATAGCCTCTTTGTAAGTGTAAGGATCTATGTCATGTTCATCAAGTTCAGCCAAGCAGGTCTCATCATTGAACATATACCTCTGGGGTTGACGCCCAAGCCTCCCATTACGTCGATGTTCCTTAAGTTGTTCTAGTTTGCTTGGCTTTTCTACATTGATTAGAGTGGTTTCTACCAGAACCCTCAGAGTGATCAAATAACTCCTTAAATACGACTTTGCTTTGAGGCTTAAAGTCCTCCATGTAACTTTCCTCAAGGAAAGTTGCATTAATTGAAACCACGACTTTATTTTCCTTTGGTTATAAAAATAACCCCCTTTAGTCCTTTTTGGATATCCTACAAACATGTAAACTTTCGAACGTACTTCCAACTTATTCACATCCCTAAATAGGACATGAGCCAGACATCCTCATATGCGAATATGGTTTAAGGATGTCCTTTTCCCCGTCCACAACTCATGAAGAGTTTCAGGAATCGATTTTGAAGACACATTGTTCAAAAGATAACATGTGGTTTGAAGTGCATATCTCCAAAAGGACAAAGGCAATGATGATTAACTCCTCATAGACCTGACCATATCCAACAAAGTCCTATTTCTTCTCTCAATCATGCCATTCTGTTGCAGAATGCCCGACGTAGTCAAATGGGATAAAATTTTGTTCTCTAATAAGTGCTCCAAGAACTCATCAGAAAGGTATTCACCACCTCGATCGCATCAAAGTGCCATTATGGGTTTACCCAATTGCTTTTCCACTTTAGCCTAAAACTCCCTAAACTTGTCATAAGTTTCACTGTTGTGGTGCATTAGGTACACATACTCATACCTTGAGTAATCGTCAATAAAAGTGATAAAGTACTCATACCCTCCTCGTGCTTGGATGTTCATTAGTCTGCAAACATTTCTATGCACAAGTTTCAAAAGCCCTTCGACCCTATTGCCCTTAGACCCAAATGGTATTTTGGTCATTTTACCCTTCAAACAAGATTCACATTGTGGTATAGATTCTACCTTTAAGTGATTGAAAGGTCCATCCCTTACCAACCTTTGAATCCTATTCAGGTTAATATGACCAAGTCGCAAATGCTAAAGATAAGTCTTATTAGAGTGAGAAGTTTTAACTCTTTTAGAGTTATTAATATTCATCTCAGCATTAAGCAATAAATCTATCTTAGGTTTGATAAAACATAGATTATTTTACATCCATCCAAAACAGATAAAAGATTTATTTTTACGAATCACCACTTTATTATTAAAATAAACCAAATAGAAGTCTTTAAATAAACAAGCTATAGAAATTAAATTCCTTTTAAATTTAGGAACATAAAAACAATCTCGTAAAATTAAAATCCTATAATTATCAAAATGAATATGGACGTCTTCCACTGCTTCAGCTAAGACCAAGGATCCATCGCCCATCTAAAGTGTGAAGTCTTCACAAAGTAGACTTCTCATTTCTTTGAACGCCTATAGCATAAACATGATTAGTTGCTTTGGAATCTAAGACCTTGGTGTCACTGGGTTCCTCAACCAAAAAAGTTTCTAAATACAAAAGATCACACCTACCTCCTCGAAAAGAAAGTCTTTGTAATTCTTCTTTATATGCTTGACTTTCCCACAGACTTCTTCGGGTTCTTCTTCTTTTTCTTCTTGTTCTTGCCATTTGCAGGAATAGAAGACTTCCCATTCTTGGCCCGTTGCTTCTTTCCATTCCCTAGGTTAGGATTGGAACTAGAGGCAGCCGTCAAGTTGGCCTCGCCACCACGGGAGACTCCCTAATTAGCAGTTTGAACTTTGTAACTATTTCATCGACTTTGTCAAGGTCATATTCCGTCTATTACTTAAATTAAATGTAGCTCTAAATGGAATGAATTCCTTAGACAGAGTCTTAAAGACCACAGTCATCTAAGTTTCAGCAATGCTGTTAGCTCCGTTGGTTTGAGCCTCAACAAGATAACCCATGACTAAAATTATATGCTTCTTTACAGACGTCCCTAGTCTCTACTTGCAGTTCAAGAGTTTTCGAAGCACCCCCCTTGCCATTTTGTTAAGGCTTGGCCTCCAAACAGTCTTCCAGATTATCCAAGATTTGCCTAGTAGTCTCATAATCCTCAAGTTGAGATTGTAGCACATTATTCATGCTGGTCATAACATAGTAGCGGGCTTGATCATTAGCATCTTTCCAGCGATCATATGCTTAGATTGGTTCATTAATGGAATCTCCCGTAGGCACAGGAGGACACAGAGTTGTTGGCATAAATTTGTGTTTTTTAAATGAAAGGACGATCTTTAGATTTCGTTTCCAATCATTATAGTTCTCATTGGTTAATTGGTTTTTGTCAAGTATTGATAATAAAGTGTTTTTATACATTTTTAATCTACAATAAAGAATCATATACCAAACATAAGCAAACAAATCATAATAATTTAGTAAGATAACACAATTATGTATAGCATACAAATGTGTTTATGTGTCAAAACCTTGAAAATATCACAACCTTACAACGATAATTCCCAACTCAGAATTCAACAAGCTCCTAGGGGAGTCTTGCCAAATTCAATTAGGAATACGAATCGCCTCCTGATTAATATTTGTCATCCAGGCCCCGTATGATCCAGCATATATTAATAATCATTTTTTTGGCCATTAATTATATTAACAGAGTTCCTAGGGGAGGTTAATAATAAAATTAACATTAGCATATAACCATAATTTTAATATTTTATCTATGATTTATAATTATCACCTAGGGGTGTGTAACCATAAATCATGCTAAAATACCTTATCCTCTCAAAAATCCAACCCGGTACATGATGAAGTCCCTTCCTAGGGGGTTGGAACCACTATATGCTACCTATGGACCAACAATGGAGGCCGTAGGTCCTCTCTTCGAAAACCTTTTCTCACTCAATTTTTTGAAATCAAGGTTTTATTTTATAAACATGCATGAATAATTTTTTAATGAGCGGCACTCCCTATTCTATATGACATGTTATCAATATACATGGCAAATCATATTATAATGTAGACAAGCAAAGCAATCATGCAAAGCTACAAGCAAAATAATAATAAATAATCATAAAACTATGGTTCTACCCTAGAGAAAAAAAATAAAGATTACAAGAGATAAATTGAAACATATTATCGATTCTTCATTCTTAAATCTTCAAATTGTATCCTTCTTCATGTAATGTCCATCTTTAAGTCTTCAATCCAGCATAGATCAAAAACTATATATTTCTAGTCATATCCAAATTTAATGTTTCTTAAAATTGTCCCAAACATAAAATCAAAACCGCACCAAAAAACACATTTTTTAAAAAATTAGAGCTCTCTATCGGCATGCCGATTTGTGTAAACGGCCTGCCAGTCATAATCCATCGGCTTGTAGATATTTTCAGGTCTGCTTGCAGCCAGAGCCATCAAATTTTTGCCTTGTTGACGACCTGTCGATCTGTGACCATCGGTCAGTCGGACCTAAGGGTTTGGCATGCAAACCGAGCAGAAGTCATAACATCTAGAAAACACATCTTTTAATGCAATTTATCAATTTTATTTTCAACCATTCAAAACACAAAATTAGAGACTCAGGAAATACCTATGGAACACTATCATCTAACTTTTAGATTCATCTTTTAGATCCGTATTTTTTGAATGATTATTTAATTATAAAATTCTTACAAATTTAAAATTAAATAACAATTCCTAGATGGAGATCATAGTCCGCCATCTAATTACATGAAAATCCTAGATACTCATTATAACCTCTAAGGAATGATAATCGACATAAATTAATTAATAAATAAATAATTAAATAATAATTTAATCAACCATGATTAATTAATAAACATTCACCATATAATCCATGACAACATAAAAAATATATAGACACCTAGAGTGCTAACTCTGTAAAAAACCAATATTCATGCATAGGAGAGATCAAGATTACATAATTTATACGCATAGCATAATTACAAACATGCAAATTTATGTGAAAATCATAGTTCTAATACCAATTGTTGGAAAAATAGCACGCAGTGAAATTTTAAAAATTTTATATCATAATATTTTTCAAAAACATAAGTTGGACACACTATATGCATAAATTAACTAGATCTTACTAACTTTGTTTGCCAAAAAGCTTCGCAATCCATAAAGAGAAGTAATGTTCCAAAAGAGCTTTAACCAACTAGTCTTATTTATTATTCTTTATCCGCAACTGGTTTATGTGTGTGTGCACACTCTTACAGCACTTCCACCAGGCGACTCTCCTCCCAACCCATTGAGAAATACCTAAAGCTATAGTTCGTGATTTGTGAACAACAGCTTTCCGAGAAGTTTTATAGCCTCACCAACAAAGTCTCACTCTGGATTTCTTAACTGATCTACATAACAATGAGTTTCACTCCCTTTTTTATAGAGGTTGGGCCTAGAGGTTAGTCCTTTCAGATAAGGCCTCAAAAATTCGAATCAAGATCAATATTAGATAAAATTTGTGTGAAAACGCATGATTTATTTATCGTTCGGTTGGTAGGCTGAACTAGCAGATCAGGCTACTGAACTTACTCAATCAGCAAGCCGAACTTAAAGATCAGCCTACTGAACTTATGATAAATGATCCCTACGAATCTTTATTTTCCACCTGAGATTCTTGGGATAAAGCCTCAGTTTTAATTCAAATAAACTAATAGAGAAGTTATTTGATTAAAACAGTCATATCTAGATAATCTCCAGGAAATAAATATTTTTGATAATTCAACAAGTTTATCTTGAATTAATTTATTAAAAATTAATTCAACCGATAAACATACATGAATTATCTAATAACAATAATTCATCAAGTTTATCTTGAATTAATTTTCACAAAATTAATTCAACCAATAAACATACATGACTTATCTGATCTTATCACATTTTCAACCAATCTGATAATTTGTCACAAGTTACCAATTATTGGAAAAGCATGCCATCTCGTTACAGGATTTTTTATGAGCTAGCAAATGGGACCTAATGGATCTATATAGTTCAAGCTCCTGATAATTATAAAACCTAATATCCCAAATATACATTACATAATTATCAACTTCAATGCTACTCTACTAAAAGCTCAGAGTTGCACTCTCGAACTATATAGAATTACGAAGCCTGTATAGCTAA
>CAMOHE010046922.1:40283-51980 GCA_946598075.1 Artocarpus hirsutus
CTAAATCTTAACTTCACTTTTGTGAGGAGAGAGAAACTAGAGAGAGAAAATCTAGAGAGAGAAAGTCTCGAGATTATCCTCGAATTTCCCCTTTTTTTTTCTTTTTTTTTTCTCTTTTTGCTTTTATAAGAAAAAGTGTGAAAAACACTTTTTACATAGTCTAATTCTGTACTGTGTGACTTTACAGCAATCCAGTTCTTACACTGCATTACTTTACAGTGTAATTTTTATACTGTATAATTTCATCAGTGTATTTTCCTTACACTGTATTATTCCAATACCGTATAATTTTCATGTTATTATACGATATTCTTCCTTAATTTGCACTTTCATCTCAATTTAATCCTTAATTTAATGCATTTCCAGTGCATTAAAATTTCGGGTTGTTACATAGATAATCTCCAGGAAATAAATATTTTTGATAATTCAACAAGTTTATCTTGAATTAATTTATTAAAAATTAATTCAACCGATAAACATACATGAATTATCTAATAACAATAATTCATCAAGTTTATCTTAAATTAATTTTCACAAAATTAATTCAACCAATAAACATACATGACTTATCTGATCTTATCAAATTTTCAACCAATCTGATAATTTGTCACAAGTTACCAATTATTGGAAAAGCATGCCATATCGTTATAGGATTTTTTATGAGCTAGCAAATGAGACCTAATGGACCTATATAGTTCAAGCTCCTGATAATTATAAAACCTAATATCCCAAATATACATTACATAATTATCAACTTCAATGCTACTCCACTAAAAGCTCAGAGTTGCACTCTCGAACTATATAGAATTACGAAGCCTGTATAGCTAATTCTCCATGACATATTATAATATATCGTATCCCTATCGAATTATCCATAATCAGCTTAAGGATAAATTCTATCTTACTTTCTTAATTATTTTTATCTTACGTTCCATTATCTCATCATCGAAAAACTTACTTTCCAAAGACGGTATACCATTCGGTTACACCTATGTATCCAAATGGTTGAGTGCTCTAGTTTTTCAGTTATAGGATAACGCATATAAGAGAATAACAACTATTCCTGAAGAGGAGCTATGGATTCTATATCTATGAATAACAGGTCTACGTTATCAAGAGTCATGCCTCCAATGTACCGACATGCGTACCACTATTAAAATATGGATGTCACCTTTTGGTACATCAAAAGACACAAGTTAAGACAACGGGCCCATTAATCGTCTTAGGATTAAGATACATCACATATGATTGTCTAAAGTGAATCAATTTATCGAGACATAATTATTAATCCAAATCAATTAACTTTATGTCTCGATCTAACACATCGTCACCTATGACAATGTGCCAATGTTTCTATTCGTAGAGTCCACCTCCTTGGCCAAGACAAACCATCTCCCATTAGGGATATAGACAATATAACAATCTTTGCATGAATACGCCTAACTTTATTCCCTCGATTATGGATCTTATGATTTAGACTGTGACCTTAAGAATTGCGTCTTTTGCATAATCCGTCCATCATTGCTTAATTTTTAAAGGTTTAGACTGATAGTTTCAGATTATTATTTGCTTAACATACATTCAACAAATATGAACGTAAAGAGGATAAGATTTGGCATATAAATAATAAATAAATTCTTTATTAATAAAAAGGTCTCCAAAAACATTATATTTTTACTCCAACAACAAACTTGCTTGAATGATCACATGCCTTTTGAAACAATCAGAACCAAACCAAAGCCAAATAAACTTTAAATAGGGAAAATTGAACCTTACCAAAAAAAGCTAGTAATCCTAAGCTTCCAAGGGCCTTTTTGCAACTTTCCCTATGCAAGATTCATAGGAGAGAATTCTTATGAAATATCCCGCCCTCACCCCATGAAAAACCCTAGGAAACTTAAGAAAAAGTTTGGATTTTTATCTTAAAATTTGATGAAATCTTTTGGACTTTAACTCTTGAAACTTGATTGGGGCAATTTTGGAAAGACTTGGGCTTGAAAATTTTTTGAAAGAAAGCAGCTATGGCCGCCGTGGAGGTGATGAGGAAAGATGAAAATTTTTTTTGATGGTTTTAGTCTTAATTAAAGACTTATCTATTTACTTATCTTTTTCTTTAAGTGGTGAGTCATCACTTTAAACCATAATTGATGCATAAGTTGGCCAAATGTGATTGGGCCACATTTTGTGGTGTGGTGGCCCAATCTAGACCCATAGGATGTCCACTTGGTGGGCCCCCAAAACTTTACACAGTGTAGTTTTTTATCCAAGGCATTTTTCTTATACTGTTGAGGTGAAACTGATAAAAACGTATTATTGAACTGTATTAAATATCCTACTTATTCTTTGGTTCACTTTTGAAATCCAAATATAACATTTCCTATATCTGTGTTTTTATCTCAGCAGTGTACTTACACTACGTCATACATTTTTATACTGTTTTAAGGTGTTATCAAGCTTTTCTACTTTATTTCTATCTTAATCATCCATTAATTTATATCACAATATTACAATTAATTATGATATAAAATTTATTTTATGGATATTATTTACAAATTTTTAAGCATTTTAAGCTCATAAAATATGTATTTGACAATATCCAACATCGCATCAAGTCTATAGTAAATTTTTTGGTCAACAATATTCATTATATATTATCGTAATTTTTATAAAAATACGATTTATGAGGCTAAATTCATTAAGTAAATCTAATTAAATATTGGATTTTGTTAATAAATTTTCTTTGGTTATTACATATTAAGAACAATTTTCTAAATTAAAGAATAACAGAAAGAATAGATTTTAAAAACTTTTTGAAATAAATAGTTAGCACGTTTTGAAAATATTTATAATTTATAGTAAATTTTTAATATAAATAATTTATTTGTTGTATAAAAAGAAATTATTTTCCGTGTAAACAAGTAGGTAAATAAATTATTTACACATAAATTTATTTAGTGTGCAAATAATTTATATTTGCAATATAAATAAAAGATAAATAAATTATTTACATCATAAACATACTATTAAGTGTTTGATAAGGTAAATTAGAATCATGATTAGAACTAATTTTGATTAAAAATACTGTAACATATAAGAGCTTTACACTGTTGTAACTTTTTTTATTGTAACATTTGAAAGCTCTTTAACACCCTATACTTTTTTGAAAGGACGATAAATTTTTTATTTGTTCCAAATATTTTTAAAATTTTCTATTAACTTAATTAGTTTTGAAAAAATATGAGTAATTATAATTTCCCTAATTTTTTTCAATAAATATCAAATTCATTTAAATTTTATATTGAATTTTATTTTATTTTTGGATGGATGTAAATCGGAACCGTTCGCTGGGACTCGTTAATTGCCGACGATGGTGTTGGGGCAAATTGAAACCACTCTTCTAGAATGATCCCTGTTTCTGCTCTCCACAGTTTTCCCCCTTTTCTGAGAATTAATTCGATTTGAGCTTAAAGCTTTCAATTTAAGTCCTACAGAATCTTGTTGCCTTGTTGGGATTGTGCTCTTCAAAAATAATCGCTTACAATTCAAAACTCGCAAGAATACTTGTATAGCAATGGCAGGCAGAGAGGTTCGCGAATACACCAATCTCAGCGACCCCAAAGGTACTAATATTATTATTCTCAATTTCTTTGCTTCTTTGTTTTTTTGGGTTTTTTCTTGGCTTAATTTGCTAATGCGGATGATTTATTTGATTTTTTGTTTTGGGGATTTCGAATTACTAAACGGCAGATAAAAAATGGGGGAAAGGAAAGGATAAGATAGATGATGAAGATATCACCTTCCAACGCATGGTTGCCAAGGTTAGCGCATTTTGCCTCATCCTTTGAAAATTCGCTTTTATGTCTTCAATTTTTTTTTTTCTCTTGACCCATCAAATTTCTCAGTTGAATAACTGGTAGATCAATTTGATTTATAAATGTATAAGATGCCTTTGGATTTTATTTTATTTTATTGTTTTTATGTTTTTTAGTCTTTTAATTCTCTTTTCTGCCATCATATTGTATGCTTTGCAAAAAGGATTCTAAAGTATTGATAATATTTTTGTTCACTGACAAATGGGTTTAAACCATTGAAATATTTTGTTGAAGGAAGGTGGTCTTTTTCTTTTTTTATCTTTTTGGTTGGATTTCACTGGATTGCACTGTGTTTTTTAGTTCACAAGTTTATTGGGTGTTCAGTTTTAGTTGTTTGTTAGTGCTTTTAGTCAGAGAAGGATGCTAGGATCTTTTAGAAGATGAAGCCTTTTCGTGTAATATGGAGCTATTTCAGGCTTCTTTAACCCTTTTATTTTGAATCTTTAGATTCATAGGCATTGGGGTAGTGGTGGTGTAATATATGATTGTTTTCGTCTATTATTTTTTTTTTGAGCGTATTTTTAGTCCATCTTTGTGAGGATTTTGTTTTTGGTAAAATCTTAATACCGACGAAAGATGGTAAATTGACTAGATTAGTAGATTGGACAATTAAATTGACTAAAATTTCCAAGCCCTGGGCTCGGAAGAAGTGAAGTAATTATTTTTTGTTATGCATTTGAAATAAAATTCAGGAAATACATATTGGATGTTGAAAGTTCATAGATAATTAGAACTCTTTCAGAAGATATATATATATATATATATATATATATGTCTTTTTGTTTTAAAAAGATATAATCAATATATATATATATTCTTAATGTGCAATTGCAAAATAGTCATATATTTCGTGTATACCTCTTGATAGTAATTTCAAATGAGCCTTAGTTTTTATTCCAAGAGGAGGAATGCTAGGGTCAGACGCTAAACATTGTGATTGACACGTTCCATTGTTACTTTTTGACTAATAGTTAGATAACCAAAGTTAAAAGAAAAATAATTCCTCCTTTTGCATCAGTTACACAGCCTGCCATTCTTGCTTAACAGTTAACATTGAAAAATTGATTTCAGTTGAAGAGTCTTCTTCATATGAAGTGGTGTTTTTCTTTTTAAGGAATTCGATTTACTTCACTTGCCAATAAACATTGGTGAATGGTCTTCATGTGATAGCTGATAAACAATAGTCTTCATGTGAATTCACTGCATCTGATAGAGAATTCGAGTGACTGACCCTAGCACTCTTGCAAAAGTTGATACATTTATTGGTTGTTGACACAATTCTGTAGTGGGTCATTAATGTATATATCCATATTTCTCTTTTGAAAAGAGTAATCTGTAAAGAGGAAAAGAAACGTGTTTTTGTAACAAATTATAATCACCGAGAAGGACATGAATAAGGATTAAAAGAAACAACAGACACCAAGAATGTGCTCCGTTGCAATTGCTAAGTGGATAATTATATATCTAAGCTCTTCATCGCGTCTATGTTATAATTGTTAATATGTGTCCTTAACAAAGGCTAAAGTGATTTCTAGAATTTATGTTCATGCTGTTGACTCTCATTAATAAGATAACGGTGGAATAACTAACTGCTTTTTAGATATCTGTGGGAAGTTGAATAGGTGTCTATGTAGTTTAGTGGCAGTTAATTTGACCGTATTCAATCTTTGTTATCTTGGTTGTGGCACCTTTTTTGTTTTTTTTTTTAAGCTTAAGTAGGTGCAGCTGTCAATTTTGTAGAGATTAACCTTTTTGCTTCATATCCTTATTAAGCCTGTAAACTGTTGGCGTACAATATACCCGGTGTTGTTTCCTTTTCTCGTCCTGCATTCTTATACCATGGAGAAGGTTTTGCAGGAGATTTAGTGTTTTTAAATAGTTTTGTTATTGTATTCTTGAGTCTGTTCGTACTCGCTTTTAGCAAGTATGACAGATGATCAATTAGCCAAGTTTAAATAAATGCTTTTTTTCTCTTTGGTTTGGAGAGGTAATTGAGCACATTATTGGGATTTTGATCTGTAATTGAGCTAGCTCTTTTCTTGCACTCTGTAAGTGCTTTGTGAATGGTTGATTATGATGATATGATATTGTTGTCTTATGTGAGGTAATGGCATTCTTTAACATTTAGTCTTGTCTACGTAACATATTTGATCAACAATCTTGAAGGGAGTTTCTGATAACATGCCCTGGCAGGGATCTTGGCTTCTTCTACTGGGGGGTTGATGCAAGCAGATGCAAGAGGTTGCTGGAGAGAGAGGAGGCTACCTTCATGGACGAGGCGGTATCTTCCTTCTTTTATCTTTGTTGCTCTTTGTTTGTCAATGTGGGTGTGTGGGTGTACATGCATCTGGATGTGAATGTCCGTTAACATTTGTACCTTTAGTTTATTTAACTCTGTGGTAAGTTTGAACATGCAGCCTTGGACAGTGATGACTTACTCTATCTCAAGGAGCAGATGGAAGCTGAGGAGGATGCAGAACGCCTCCTTCGCCGTACTGAGAAACGTGCATTTGCTGCATTTAAGATATCCTTTCACTAAAACAATTAAATCTCTAAAAATGGTTAAAATTGTGTGTCTTCAAGTGGACAAGTTACACTTAGAGATAAGTTTCTGGCGATTAACATTAAGTCGATATTGCTCTAGCATGAAACATGATAATTCATTGAATTCTTGTGCCATGAATCATCTTAACAAAATTATTTGACCAATTTGGTAATGATAACTTACTGGCTTGTTTAATTTTTTAATAAGACTCGGTCATTTTGTGCTATGCAACCTGACCCTATAAAGTCTGGGTTTTGAACCTTAAAAAAGATGGTATTAATTGTCAATAACAAGAATGAATTTTTTATTCTAGGGTGTTTGGAAAGTTGAGTTAGAACCATAGTTGTGGTTCAAAACACTGTAGCATGTGAGAGCTTTATATTGTAGCAACTTTTTTTTTTTATTGTAACATGTGAGAGCTTTACACTATTTGGTAATCACAATTATGATTTTAACTGAGATTGCTAAAAACCTTAATTTATGGAAACATGAAAGGTAGCTTCGAACTTAATCGTTCTCCCAAGAATTACTATTATGCTGTAGGCATCTTTGTAGGCTTTCCTATAGCTGGAAATCCCATCAGTCGATAACTAGTTCTTCACATTCCCAACGTTTTAGTGGCTTTCCTCGCATCAGTCCTGGATGGTGTGGAATGTCAGTTTGATGATATTTCTCCTGGAAGTTGCTATATACTGGAGGATACAGATAATTGACAATGCTTGGCTCGAGCAGTTGAGGACTTGTTTTCAAGTCATTTCCCTAGTTTATAATACATTGAAGCCCATGCTCGTTAATTCTGACATGGAATGTGCAAGAAAACCAGTTTAATTTATGTAACATATTTCTGATTTCTAGTGATCTTCATGAGAAGTATTTATGCTGCAAATGTTGTTTGGAGGTTACCTCTTTATTTAACATTTCCTTAACCAGTGCGCACAAAGCTGCAAGTTTAGCAGATTCTTCACCTGCATCAGTTCCGTTGCCGCTTCGTGTTGAACCCAAGCCAAAGAGCGGAATCAGGTATTTATATATTTCCAAAAAGCTCATGCAGATACTTGTAATTTACCTTATGTTCACGGTTTTGTTCCAGTAACTTACTTTATTCGGAAATGCAGACAGCAAGATCTACTGAAGAAGGTAGTGGAAATTAAACCCAAGCGTCCTAGAGTTTCAAGCCCATTGGATGGGAATCAGTCTGCCTCAAGTCATAGTGCTTCCACGGCACTCAAGCCAGAGACTAGATATAAGGAAAATGAACAACCGTTGGCAAAATCAGACAATGGAGAAGGCCAGACTAAAGTGGAAAACCATGTTAAAAGCTTACTAGGCTTAGCATATGCAAGTTCCGATGATGAAGACTGAATATTACCAGGCAAAAATTTCGTAGGTTTGGTATTGTATGCCTTGTTTCTCAATTCTCATTGTCAACCAAGTCTAGTCTTGGATGAACAGAGTCAAAAGCAGAAAAAGAAATCAATATGCGTTACAACGCCTGCTGATCTTGTTTTTCTTCTTTTACTACTACAGCTTTGTCATGGACAACTCAGAAAAATAGTTGCTTATTGTACAGAGGTTTTTCAAGCTTTTATTCCGAAATGTTGGCCCAAGTGACTCGTGGAATCTTTGCACATAAGAATATAGGGAAATATGTCGCGCTGACCCACATTTCACATGAATTTTAGAATTTATTTGTACTCTGAAAATACGTGGAGATGTTTCTCATATAATATTTATCATAGGTTTCTTGCTCTGACGTTTATAGATTGTTCGAGGCTCTGTTTTACACAAGTTTTGAATTATTTATCTGAGCTGTGCGTTGTTAGGCTTTCCTATGGTGATACATTTTCATGCCCAGCAACAAGAGTAATTAGTTACCATCTTAGGAACATTTGGGTGATTGTAGGAAGTCAATGTCTTAGCGTTTATTTTTTGGAATAATTAATAAAATTGCCTAAAAACCATAGCTGTTGTGTGTGATCTTGGCAGCCCAAGGCCAAAGGAAAGATAAAAAAAAGACACCCAACTCGGCCCGCTAGCCTCAGAGGGTTGGAGGTCGAGATAAGCAGTGGACCTCCTCCTGCAAGCATGAGGTGGAGCCTATATTATGGAGGGGCATCACGTCCCTTGTCCTTTATTATTGTCTATTGTTCCAAGAGCAACAAACGAGTGAGTAAGATTAACGGAGGTAGTGCGTCTAGGTTCAAGGCAACTAGCACGAAACTCAACGCATTCCCATGCATGCAAGGACACCACACTCAAAAGGAAAAGAGGAAAACAGGGAAGAGCAAAAGGACTCTGGTTCCAGCTTCTCCATCCTCTTCTGATTTCTTACTCTTCCTTTTAGAGAATTTGGTGTAACTCAATCAACAAGGAAAAAACACAATGGTGGTAGCTCATTAAGAGTGAACCATTACAAAAATTTGAGTGTCTTTAGTAATTTTCTGCATTTTTGGGTTACATTTATTCATGAAAACCATGAGAGATTTGTGAGGATTATTGTTAACCATTTTCTACTGCCAATAATAGCCATTGTAATTTTCTCAAAAAAAAAAAAGTATAGTCTTAATATTAAATGTGCCACTTACTTTTAAGATGTAGTATTCATTCTTCAGATTCTAATACATATTTATGGAATACTAACTTTTAACACGAGTAATATATATGTCACTTAAAGTATGGCGTCGTTAAACAATTTAGGAAATAATTATTGTGTTAGCTCCTTCCAATGTAGTTACAAAGAAGAAGAATGAGAGATTTTTATTTTTATTTTTTTAAAAGTTTTTTTGTTTATTTTTCTTAACAACTAGTTTTCTTTCTTCAGTCAAAGTAGGTAACCAGGATACCAAAGCACAAAAGTTATTTTTGTTGTTTTGACATTTAAAAAATGAAATAAATTAAAACCCTGCTATACTAGCATTCGAATCTACAAGTTTTATTGGAAAAGTTTAAATAGAATCTACAAGGTACTAGGATTTTTAGCATCAAGGCGAAATCAACGGGAGCTTTGATTGATATTCTTAAGAGGACATCCCTTGGTAAGTGAAATTTGAGCTTTCATATATATCTTTTTCTTTGGTTAAGAGGACATCCCTTGGTAAGTGAAATTTGAGCTTTCATATATATCTTTTTCTTTGGCTAACTACATCTTCTTACCTAGCCCATTCATACTTAAATCGTTACCCTTGTTCTAAAGATAAATTGGAGCTTTAGACACTTATTCTATTTACAAGGGAAATTTTGAAAGAAATTGGGTTGGAGATAGAAGATAAGTGTAGAGAAGGTAACCAAATCAAGAAGAAGAAAGGAAGAGTTTTTGTAAGGACAGCTCAAGAAAAAAAGAAAAGAAAAGAAAAGAAAAGAAAAATAGAAAGAAACAAAAAGAAAGAAAAAAAAAGAAAAAAAATTCAATAAATTCTATTGAGCATTTCAATCATGAGCTGGATATTACAGGGTTGGTTAGAATAAGGCAAAGACCCAACACAAGATTGGTATGGGGATTATGAGGGTTTATCTTTTAAGAAGTATGTGTAGTTAATCATTGGTAACAATGATTATTCCACACTTACACACTTGAGTATGATTGTTATAGGATGTATCAACTTGAGAATAACTATTTGATTTAATTCAATGCTTCCTTGATATTGAAGCTGTGATCTCTTATGGTTTTCTAAGACAAAAGGTTGAAAGGTTATAGGCTTAGTTTGGTAATATTAGTTGAAACAAACTAATAAGTTTTAATTGCTACAGTATAAAGCTCTAACATGCTACAGTAAAAAGCAAAAGTTGCTATAATAAAAATTTCACATGTTACATTATTCAGTTCCAACTTGGTTTTCAAACACACTTAAAGTTTTTATTTTGCTTTTTTTTTTCCGTTATTTTATTTTGTCCTAGGTTTGCTCAAGGACGAACAAAGGTTGACTATGGGGGAATTTGATAAGTGCAAGGACAAAAATATTGAGGTCGTTGAGGTTGTCGAGGTTTTGATTTATGGATAATGTCGTGGATATTGTCAATGTTGATGGATATTGGGGAAAAAATAGATATCACGATATAATAATATAATTAATACAATATTGATCTAATATGATAGTTATATTGTTTACTATAAAAAGATACCATCATGATATATTTTGATTATGTTTCTAATATTATTTTATATATTTGTTACAAGCAAGATATAATAATATAGCAAAGTACATAAAAACTACCACCAAATATAATAAAGTACATACAAACTTTGGGTGTCTTTAAGACCAAAAAGACTTTCTAGCCAGTTGAAAAGTATTATGTAGGTTTTGATCTTAATTTAAACAATATATCTCCTAGTTTATTATCCTTGAATAATTCTGGATGTGCTACATGTATATTTCTTGATCTTTTTCTATTATAAATCCATAAATTAAATATTGTTGATTTATCTAACTTGATAAATAGTTTTCATGGAGTTCTAATAATATCTCAATACTAATTTATAGTAAAGGATACATAGGTATATCAGAGAAACTATCTTAATTTTATACTTCTGAACTCATCTCTATTTGAGAATTATAAAGAATAGTATAACTATAAGAATTTTTATTAACTTCAAAGCTCATGGAGTCAAAACTCAGGGCAACAGAATCGTCATTAGTTTGATTTATTAGAGTTGCACCACGTCTTCTTATATGTTGCTTTATAATTGCCTCAATACTCTCATCTGTTGCCCTACGACTATAATCTTCATCTTGTTAGACATGTATGCCCTAATGGAGTAAAAATGTAATGAGTTTTTGGAGATATTTTTATTAATAAAGAATTTATTATTTATATACGAAATATTGTCCTCTTTACGTTCATATTTGTTGAATGTATGATAAGCAAACAATAGTCTGAGACTGTCGGTCTAAACCTTTAAGAATTGGGTATATGATGGACAGATTATGCAGAAAACACGATTCTTAAGGTGACGGTCTAAATCATAAGATCCGCAATCAAGGGAATAAAGTTGGGCGCTTTATTCATGTAAAGATTGTTATGTTGTCTATATCCCTATTGGGAGATGGTTTGTCTTGACCATCGGAGGTGGACTCCGTGAATAGAAACATTGGCACATTGTCATAGGTGACGATGTGTTGGATCGGGACATAAAGTGAATTGATTTGGATTAATAATTTTGTCTTGGCAAATCGATTCACTTTAGACTATCATTTGTATTGCATCTTAATCCTGAGATGACTAGTGGGCCCGTTGTCTTGACTTGTGTCTTTTGATGTGCCAAAGGGTGACACCCACATCTTA
>CAMOHE010046923.1:0-12574 GCA_946598075.1 Artocarpus hirsutus
AATCATATGAAGAATAAAAATGAAGATAAAGAATACCGAAAAAAAAAAGAAGAGAATGGGGACGAATGGGGGTAAAACATGCCACCGCGAAAAGTACTGGAGTTAATACATTCCAGATCATTTCATTAATCATCATCTTTATTATTAGTATTTTGCTCATTACGTGGACGAATGGGGCAACTTTGCTTGCTTTATCCGCTTTCAGCGTTATGATACATACTTTTTTAAGGTGCATTTTGCAACAGGACTGGTACGCAATCTTAGGATCAATAATTCAAGAACGAGAGAAAGTACATATGGCATGAACATGATTTAATTTTTGTCAAAGTGCCAGTCGATTCTACAAATTAGGTCTTGGTAAATGGTAATTGATGTAGCAACAATGTTGGGTTTTTCCACTGCGGTATGACTTGTCGTTGGAGTTGCTTTCCTTGTTGGTTGTCGTATTTACTTAGTCGTTTTGGTTGTAACAGGGCTTATAAACTCTGTTTCGTGGTTGTGAGGGGTAGACTTTGCATGATAACTTTGAGTAGGTTTTGCTTCTTCCGTACCTCACATAGCTTGGTAGCAATGGAAACTATGTGAGATTTAGCCCGAGGAAAACCAAATTCTTGTCGTTATAATTTGTTTCTTGGTTTCATACAGTTCCTAATATATCTAATCGAGTTATGTACCATTAATGATATATATTTTTGGTTTTTTTTTATCATTTCAGTACCATATATTTTAAGGAAATATTATATTGACACATTGTTATTTGAAAAATATCAAAATAGTACTATATAATTTTTGAAAATATCATTTTGGTACCTCAAGTCTCTGTTTTATAAGGTGAAATTTTCTACTTGCGTTTTTATTAATGACCACCAAATTCTTTTTTGAAAACTAGAAAAGAAAATAGATACAAATAATGCCAAAAAAA
The DNA here is from genome assembly GCA_946598075.1 of Artocarpus hirsutus. Taxonomy (NCBI): domain Eukaryota; kingdom Viridiplantae; phylum Streptophyta; class Magnoliopsida; order Rosales; family Moraceae; genus Artocarpus; species Artocarpus hirsutus. Next base: position 923 of record CAMOHE010046923.1, read on the forward strand.
ATGAATAAGTCCACATATTACTTTTCTTTGATGAGTTTTATTTAATTTTTTGTTTTAATTTTCTATTATAGTTTTATAAAATTAATTTGGAATTCATTACTAAAATGGTAAAAACAAAATTTTGTATAAAAACACACACAAACTAAGGTACTAAAATGATATTTTTGAACTATAGGTACCGTTTTGGTATTTTCTAAGAAGTGTAGTATTAATGTGAATTTCCTTAAAACACAGGTACCAAAATGATAATATCCCTATATATTTTGCATATCTCCTAATGATTAATTTACATGCAATTTTTTTTTTTATGTTTTTCTTTGGATTAATGTTACTTTTGACCCCAAGAAAAATCAATTGTCTCACTTTGACCTAAACTTTTAATGACACACTAATGATCTCAAACTTTTTGAATATTATGCTAGTGGTAATTCTGCAACAGAAACATTAAGAATTGACGAAATTCATCAACTAAGGCGCATGCGATTTGGTTTAGACACCCGCATAAATCGAACTACCTAAAAAATAATTTTACTAGATTATCCTCAATTATTAACAAATCGCTTGTGTCTCACTTGATGAAATCTATCAGATTTATAACTTTTCTTTACAGAGGTACTAATAACGTAACATTAAGAAAGTTTGGGAACCATTAACTGCATTGATATTAACACTTCAACAAGGTGTTGAGAAGATTAGAAAGACTAATAGTTGGCTTCATTTCCTAAAATTTCAGTTAGTTCTAAAACCTGTAATATAGTTTAGCCTATACTGAATCATCTTCATTCCCAGAGGAAAATCTGAGAGGACCACCCTCAGATAGAAGATTGTTACCAGAGCCAAGTTCCCAAAACAACCAATGGCCGGACCAGACACCAAGTATCAAACCAGCTGAAGTGTTTGACGTTGCTATTGGTCAGGGTAGCTTCTTAAGTATGGCTGTAATTGAAACAAGCCATGGCTCGGGAGAGAAAACTATCAATGTACCTGTTACTAGCCTAAAAGACGCCACCGTGAAAGGGACCGGAGGTAAACTATTGTAGATCATTTCATTAGTCATGTTTCTTATTAGTATTTTGCTTATTACGTGGAGTAATGTGGCAACGTAGCTTGCTTTGCTTTATCCGTACTCAACAATAAAACATACCATTTTATAGGTGCATTTTGCTGTAGGGCTGGTATGCATTCTTGTGAATTGTTTACTTATGATCAATACATAAAATCTTTATAACTAGAACGACAGAGAGTAGATAAGACATGGACGTTTTTGGAAGTACAAATAGATTTTTACAAATTAGATTTAGTAGTATAACTTTGAGCTTCTTTGCTTCTTTCATGGCTTACATAGCTTGGTGGTTATGAAAATTATATGAGATTTGGCCCGATGAAAACCAAATGCTGGTCTTGATGACTTTTTTTTTTTTAATTTTATTTAGTACTTGCTATGTCAGTAATCTAATTGGGGTGTGCATCATCAACGTTATATATATTTTGTATAGCTCCTAAAGATTAATCGAATGAATCTTGATTTCTTTTTATTTCCTGTTTTAGCAGTGGACATGCATGTTTAATTGATTTATATATGATCAGGTTTTTTTCCTAACCAATTAGCCTATTTGATTAACTTCACATAGTTTGAAATTTCTTTTACATATGTACTCTAATTTGGTTTGTAATATATTATGACATGGGATCCCCTACATATGTAATCGCAGGTAAGAGTAATAAAAGAGATTGGGCATGGGAGTATTGCTACCCGATAGAGGGCAATAGCAATGGCGCGAAATGCAAAGTTTTGTGGCCTAGAAATTAAGGGTGTTGGTATCACTCGGTTTAAGTCTCATATAAATCCTCTCGATCCATGCAAAAATGTAAAGAAGTGCCAGGAAATGAGCCCTGAAGACAAGGTCAAGGTAGCGAAAAGTATGAAAGGAGGATATAATAAAAGAAAATAAAAGACTATAATTAGCTATTTTTGTGAGACAATCAATTCTGTTTGTGATATGTATATGTATTTTGCTGATGCGCATGTACCGGAAGGAAAGTTACCAAGCTGCTAGTGAAGGTTCTTTAGAAGTAAGGTTCAAATTAGTTTCTTCATGATTTTGACTTTGTTCGTTCAAATCATGTTTTTTCATGGTTGATGGTTTTTGGTGCTTTAAGTTTCAAGATATTGTGCAGGGAGTTCCTTTGCTTGCTCAAAGGAAGTCCAGAAGCATAATGTTATGGACGCTATTTTATTATTTCTATAATAAGATATGTTAGATATTTCTTCATCTGTTCAACTATGTGCTATCAAGATAGTGTCAAGTTAATTAATATCTTTCTTTTGATGCATTGGAAAGTTGGTATGTGGGATTAATGCACTTATTTAGACAGAATTATTAGCTGTTTGCCCTTTGTACTGACAATGAGAACAAAATTCCCAATTTGGCTTCGCCAATCTTCCTTCTATTTAGGACGCTGCAGAAGCAGCTTGGTGTGAATTCACTGCAAAACGGGAGAGATTGGATCCTTGTTTTAGTTGTGCCTCTTACAGGAAACGACATTATAAAGGAGATGAACCCCCCCAAAGGAGAAATCTCAAGACTGTTTTTCCCAAAATTTCCCCTTAGACAAAAATGAGGAAACTTGGTAACTTGTTGCAATAATTGGGAACAGGATATGAAATCTTTGGAAGAGAAAAATATGGGGAAAAGGGGCCGAAATAGCAAATAAACTTTAGGAGACATCAAATTTCTATTGGTTTTCTTATGAACTAGAATCTGTTATTGTTGTTACCGTTTAATCGATGTCGGTTGGTTCACATGTTGATGTTGATATCATCTTTATATTGAGAGAGCAGAGGTGGAGCTACAAAAGGACAAGAGAGTCGGCCCCTAAACTTTTTTTTATATAATATATATAAATTTTATGATCTCCTTAAAAATATACTCCTCCTTTTTGAAATTATGTTTGCACCCTTTTTTGAAGTTTTGTATCTTCTTTCATTTAATTTTTCTTGACAATATGAGTATACTCCTCGACTTATGGCTACAAAAATCCGAAAGCAGAGCGTGAATGATAAGTAAAATTTATTTAATTTATTTATATAAAAATTTATATATTTTTTACATAATTTAAACAACCTTGCCATTTCATGTAGATGAGAGTAAATAACACCACTACGCCTCCTCCTCGTCACGTTATTTGAAAGCTCATTCGATAAAAAAATGATAGAACTTTTAAAAATCTAATATGTAGAAAGCTTGGCTAAAAAATTATAAGTTACTGGCCCCATTTGGTTTCGTTTTCAAAATTTTTGGAAATGTTTTCGCACGTTTTTTGAGACAAAAATTTTAAAAACATTCTCAGCACAATTTCCAAAAAATTCATATTTTTCAAAACAAAAATATTTTCACCTATTTTGAAAACAAAACCAAACGGCTATCTTTTTAACTTTTAATATTTCACATTTTGTATTAACTGTGGTTGATTTTAACTTATATTAATTTTGCATTTATATGAGGAGTAAACCTCCCAAGACATATTCCAATCATAGAGGATGAGTGATGTATTGACCGCAACGTTAGGCAATCTTAAATATTCTGGATAGATGCACAATCAATCTCAGTTTGTGAAGCAGTCTCAATATTTTTCATTTAACCTGAAACTCAAAGTCTAATGTAGAGGTAATCGAATTGTGCAAGAAGGTGGAAATGATGGAGGCTAAGTTTGTCCAATAGGAGGCGATTATGAGAAGTCAAACTCAAGGGAATTCCTTCTCCTACACGGAAGAAAAATGCAACACCTATGTTAGAACAATGGACAAGTACAAAAGTAAGTTGAACAACTCATACCCACCAACACCACTTGCAGTGTCGCCCTCATCATCTCGGTGAAGGTGAAACCTGCCTTCTTCTATTGCCATCAACAACAGGGGGAGTAGTGTTTTGATGTTTGATGTCATTCTAGAGAGAAGGGTGTTCATGGACACTCTCACCATGCAAATGATTCATTATAGGACAGTTGGAGAAGGTAACATGCACATAACAATTCAAGTTTGTTATATGAGTGACACTCCTTTACCTTTCCTAACTGAGGAAAATAAGGTCGTGAGTGAAACTTTCAGAGGATTTGTTGCCTAGCCCAAGTCCAGGCTTCAAATGGGTTCATTAACTCAAATAGGCAATACTTTGATTGACCAACCCTATTGTTCGAGCAAAGAGCCCATGGGTCTTATCAATGTGCCAATCAAGGGAGGTCCTGTAAAGAAACTGAAGGAAAAAGGAAGCAACAAATGGAGACAAATGGAATGTTTGAAAGAATTACCTCCAAACATGGCACACTTGTATAGTTATTTGAAGAATTCTATAGACACCTCCAGCATAATTACAATTATAGCATACATAAGGTATTTAACTATATTTAACTAAATCTATATTTTTTAACTTGTTACTTGTTGTCGTCTAACAATATTCTTTTTTTTTTTTTTTTTTTTTGCATTTTGTAATGGCAATATTGCAAAGATGCTAATTTCTCAACTTGTATGGCTTCATCACCCCATGCATCACTTTTTATGTGCTCGACACTATTGAGCTTTCGATGCAAGAATGAGCAAATTTGTTGTATGAATTTTTGGACAAGAGCAAAAGCTAACAAGTATTACTTCATTCCATATCAAGATGGAGGTCCTTGGATATTAGCCCTCTTTCTCCCTAAAAAAGATTGGGTTTTATGGTTTGATCAACTTGGCCAACTAGCACGCCCCGACTTCAGCCAAATGATTTAATTGTAAGTGTATTATTGTTAACTATATAACTTATTGTTGCTAGCTAAATTATCTTTTTGATTGATTGTAACTTTAACAAATTGAATTTTGGGCCTTAAATATGTGGAAATTAAAGACAACTTCTAAAGTGTATTTCGTAAGCCGTATGAAAACATTAGATTTATAAAACCACAAAAAGTAAGCATTTAAGTATAAATATAGTTGTAACTGAAAATTCAATTATTATTATTTAAACTATTAAATTATTTCTATGTTCTTTTTGGACTATACCCCTACAACAAGGAGGCACAGAATGCGGCTATTTTGTATTAAGGTACATGAGAGATATTATAATCAATGAGTGGCCATAAGTCTTCACAAACCTAGATTTTTATATAAATGATCATTTGAGTGAGTTGATGGAAGCATAGGCAAAGTCTATACAACAATTCATTACAAACTGATTATTTAACATTTATATATATGTTGTGTTATATTATTTTGTATATGCTTTCTTTAATTGAAATTTTGTATATGTTTTCTAATTTATGTTATTAGTGAATTGTGAGGCCAATAAAAACAAATGGAATATAGGAAGGCCACCCATGGGTAAAGAAAAATAAAGCTAGCCACTTTGTCACTTAATCAATATTATACAACGGTTTTTTAAATAAGCTATCATATAAAGTTCATATTAGATGACGGTTTACTAAAAAACCATAATCTATTCTCAAACCTTTAGCATCTCAACTGGTCCAAATGAACATTAGATGACTGTTATTAACCGTCACCTGATGTCCAGACATATTACGTCTGTCGATTAGATGATGGTTTATGTGACCATCATTTAAACTTTAGATGACGGTTTTAATCTCTTGCATATAGTAGTGTAAGCTCTAAACTTATATTTCCTATGAACTTAACGAGATAGTTATGGCAAATTCTTTAATTAATTATGCTTATTAATTTTTGAATTTTTTTTATCATTACACTAAATGCTTGAAAAATAGTGGCAGCCCTTTTTTTACAGTTTTTTGACAATTTTGAAAAACTATCCGTAAGTATATTTTAGAGACAGGACTTGAAAAAGTTTTCTTCACGCAAGTTGTCGATCTTATCAAAAATCAAAAGTTTAGTGTTCAACAAAATTTTGAAATCAGACTCTAGGGCTTCCATTTGTATGATCAAATTTTGTGGAAAAAAATTTCCACAACACACAAAAACATACCAAACTTAACTAAACTTGTATAGTCTAAACTTTTTACAACAATAGACTTGTAAAACCATACTAAGCAGCATACACAGAGAGTATTACATACATTTTCTCATCAAATCATTACTAACTTATAAAAATACAAGCTTCAAATCAAACTAAGAGAATGAAATAGAAAAAGTTTAGAGTTTTACCCTTGAAGATCTACTCTTAAAAGTCACTCTCAGAAGACTAGTTTCTCCTATTCCTTCTTCTTAGTTTGGTCTCTAAATCATGAACTAAGTCAAAAAAAAAAAAAAATACAACTTTGTTTTAACTAAGAAAATAAAGAAGAAAAGCTTAGAGTTTACCTTTGATTATCACTCTAGGATATTTAGCTTATCATTCATCTTCTTCTTAGTTTGGCTAGTGATTTACAATAGGAAAAGGAAGATTTTTTTTTTTTTTTTTTGGAGAGCATAACTAGGGGGAACTAGCTTTTGGATTAAAGAAATGGGAGAAGAAGTGACAAAAAAAAAGAGTCTATTTATAGACAAAACTTAATTGGTCTTAAAATCTAATCTTGTTTTTAATTAAGCTTTTCATTAAATTTAATTGAACTAAAATTTTGTATCAAGAGGGCCTAATATTGGCGCCAATGGAGGGGAAGAAAGAGATAAGAAAAGCATCTCATAATGACTCGAGGTACATCATCAAATTAAACTTAAATCATAGTCCTATCTTGTGCTCTTAATCTTATCCTCCCAGTTTCCCTTTGAACTTATTAAAATTTATACTAGCTAGGGTTGATTATTTTAGTTGACATGAATATTTTGTTTTCTGATGGGCCTTTCTTACTGCTTACTTATGGTTAGACACTAAATTCTATAAAAATCGACACCAATATACATTTTAAATCACATAGCAATAATAGACTGTTTTAAGCCTTGAAATTATTTCTAGACCAATAAATAATATAGACTTTCTTTTTCTAAACTTAGCCTCGCTAACAACAATTTTTGACAGCATCAATTCCCAAGCTCGGATAGCATTTTCTATCGAAATTACTACTTGCATAACTCTGATTTTTAATTAATTGGTAATTAAGGACTTGATGAGCTTTAGAGTATTTCTAGAAACACTGTTAACATTGTATTGTCATTGAAAATTCTTCTAATTAAAATTCTCAAATTATTTACGGATTAAAATTCCTTCCCGTGAGAATTTATCAATTGAATTGTTTAATCAGGGAAGTTAATAAATTTGACTATGAAATTTATTATAGAATTTTAGAATATTTACATTAATTTAATAAATCCTTTAGTCATAAAATCAAACATGGTATTATCTAGGAAATTTCTTGACATAAATACGTAGACAGCAGTTACTAATACGAATTAAGTTCTTAGTGCTTGTAACGTTAGTTCCTTGATTTCACTAATAATAAACTCTTTAAATTAAATAAGAGCTTACTAATTTCTCTAAACTACATTAAAGTGTCAATCTATACACTTTTATTGTAGTACTCATACTTGAAATTCTAACCTACTAATTTGAAGGTTCCTTGCTAATAAACTCTATTCGTCTTTGACTTTAAGATGAAAGGCCTTCTAATCTTAAATAGTTTTTTTAAATACCCTTGTAATGCTTAATGGTATTGTACACTACCGAATTCACTCTAATTATCGGAACATGAAAATTTAAGCTAAATTTTCCATGTTAAGTCTTCGGGGTTTTTTTAGAAAAGCTTTGACTTAAATATTTAAATATTATAAAACATAATTAATCTAATGTTTGACTATTAGACCAAAATTTTGCTCAAACTATTAAAAATGTGTTGACTTATCTAAAGTCAAATCATTTTCTTAGACTTTTATGCTTTCTCATGAACATTTCTCATAATTCTCACTAAAACATAAGCTTATAAGTTCTAAACTTATATTTTCTAATAAACTTAACGGTGTATTTACAGAAAAAAAATCCTTAATTATTATACTTATTAGTTTATGGATTTTTTTTATCTACAGATAGAATGTAGTATTAAGTATAATTTCTAATATTTTTATCATAGTTTGAAAAAGCTTCCGAAAACCTATTTGAATGAGTTTCACTTTACTAAATAAGAGGATAACAAGAAGCACCATAACCATTTTTTAAATTAGATTAAATTGGTTAGATACCTCATCGTACAAAGCATCTCAAGGGAACCCATAAGATTGGATGCCTACAAATATGCCACGGTTGCATAAAAAAATGATGAATGTCAATTATTGTCATGGCGCTTAAAATTGATATATCAAGCACTTAATTACTTAAACATGATAAAGTCAAATCGGCTGATATTTTTGAAATATAATGAGGAATAGGAATAATTTATGAAGCATATATTTGTATATATAATAAACATAGAAAGTAGATTTAAGTGTAATTTCTTAGTATTTTTATTCGAGTTCGAATAAGCTTATGAAGTCTATTTGAATGAATTTCTCTTTAAGAAACAGGGGAAGTTCGAACTATCTAATACGAAGAAGTCTAGAAACATTTTCTAAATTGGATAAAATTGGTTAGATACCTTATCGTACGAAGAGATCGAGGAATTCAAGGGACTCGTAAGATTTGAAGCTTGCAAGCTTGCAAATATGCCATAGTTGCATAAAATAGGGGGAGTTTCTCTTTACTAAACGAGGGGAGTTTGAACTACCTTACTGATAATTAGCTAGTTCTGTTATTTGTAATAGAAAAAGATAATAGAATTTGAAAAGAAAACAAAAGTAATAAGAATGAGGATCAACTGTTTCTTTTTATTACTGTTTGTTTATCTATTAGATAATGTAAATATTGAAACAACCAATTCTCTTTTCTACTGTTCCTAAACTTATAATAATAAAGTTCACGTCAATGTGATTATAAACAGTACTTTTAAATAATCAAATAGCCATTGCTTTAACATAAGAACTTATTAATAAATTAAGCATTATTTATTTCCTTTTATTAGAAATGAATAATAAGATTCCAAAAAAATCAATAGCAAGCAACATGCAAGGTTTGGCATTCAATTTTTTTCACTCCTTATATCGTGTTGGGCTCACTAAACTTTCGTAACTAATTTTATAAATAGACACGGTATCACTTCTCATTTTTCCTTTATCTTTGATACAGTATATATGTATCCTTACCGTCTAAAAGGGCATCAGAGCTGTAGTAGTCATCCACCCAATATTCATGCATCGGATCTACGTGAATATTAAAAGTAAGAGTTATTAACACAAATAGCACTTAAACTTTATAACCTTCCCCACTTCGACTCTCAAATTTTAAAAATCATTATTTTATCTCTTGAACTTTTAAAGTTCATCACTTTGTCCTTTGAATTTTAAAAATAACAACTTTGTCCTCTTAAACTTTTGATTTTTCATTTAAATAGTTAAAATTAAGCCCACATGATTAGCAATATGCCTTGGGCCTCTAACATACTTCCTTAGTGCTAAAGTTACTTCACATTCTAATGGTTCACTTCTATCTTAATGCCGCTAGATAGCGGATCTCCTTGCTTGTATGTGCATGACAGACGTCAAGCCTGTCACCACTCCTTTTGCCACAAGTCCAACGCTTACTGTTCATACTAGTATAATGCTTTCTAACCCCCACCGGGTACTAGAAGGTTATTGGCAGTCATATTGTAAAAATGAGTTTGGTGACACAGTAAAATTTTACAAACTTTTAATAATCACTCAAGAAACTAACTCATGATGCTATAAATAATAAATAAAATCTAATTATTTATACCAACAGATGAAGACATGAAACAACACTTCTGATTGAACAATTCTTCAAGAACGAATCTCTACCATCAGATCCACAATGTTTTTCTCTTCCTTCTGATTATTGTGTGTGTAGACACAACTCAATAAATCTTTACCACAGCTACACTCCTTTAACTAGACTATATGCTAAAGGAACCATGAACACTAGAGGGGAGTGAACATAGCTCTATTCTCTAATTTACACTATAACAGTCTAAGAAAAAATGAACCCAGGTTTCTATTCATAAAAGTAGTCAGAGGAGTTAAAAGTCTATCAGGATTAGCAGATAAATTTTCTCTCTCCTTTATCTGCTGTTGACACCACCCTCGGGGAGATTATCTCTAAAATTTCAACCAATCACAGTGTAAGGATTTATGATTATCCGCATCATCTAGGATAAGTCCAATTCAAACAATTCGATTTAAATTAGAATTCAATTATCCATGATAATTATCAAATTTAAATAATTATGAATAATTGTTCTTTATCTAAATTTAAATACAATTAGGATTCAAATTAATTATTTAAATACCAAATTTAAATAATTATTATCCAAAATCTTAATTACCAATTTAAATAATTATTTTTTAGAACTAATTAAATAATTAATTCTCCCAGAAAGACAAATGTCGTGCCATTCTCTAGTGGCCCTACACCCACTAACAGTTCAACTAGACTGTGGCCTATGCTTCCCATCAGGTGCAGTGGCCTAACTCACTTGTACTTCTGTCTTACCTATGGTAATCTATATTTGTCTGATGTATCATAAAGGAATTAGTGAACTAACATTAGGACTGATGGACATATATTATTAAGCTCCGATAATAACATACAAATTAATCTTTGTTGATTACCCGTTTTATTATTAACTTCAATGTCTCTCTACTATAGACCCAAAGCTACACTCTTAACAATATATCATCTTATGGGACTCTTTAAATATAAGTCCTATCTATGACCTCTCATATTATGTGTATCCCCATAGATTATCCATAATCGGATTAACTTAGTTTTGTTTTACATTCCAATTATTTTATCTCAAAGTTTTATTGTTTCACCATTAGAAAATTCATTCCCTTTATAACACATACAAAAGGAATAGCATTAGGTTACCATATGAATCCAAATGACTGAGGCCTCATCATATTTTCCAATAATAGAATAATCCCTTTGAAAGGATAACATTGACTCTTTGTTAAAGAGCTATGGATTCCATGTCTGTGGATTATGCTCTCATCAAATATAAGTTGCATCTCCAACATACTGACAATGGAGTCTTCGTTTATCTGAACTCTTGACTTTGGCAGATCAAAAGGTACAAGCCACAAACATGAAGTCATAAATCCACTTCAAGATTAAGATAATACATAAATGATTATCAAAGAGAATTATGGAGTCAATCTACTCCAACAACCAAGATAAACCATCTCTTAAATTAGATGTGGATCCCTATACAGTCTTATCATGTATAAAGTGTCCAATTTTATATGTAAACTACAGACTATATAATTTAGACTATGAATCTCCCAGTCGGATCTTTTCGCATATAAACTAAATATATACTCAATTCCAATATTTAGTTTTAATAGTCACAGATCTCATGTTTGCTAATATACAATCATTAATATGAAAGCAATATGAGGACAATTATTAATATATGAAATATTCGCATTATTATTTATCTCACTAAAAATGTCATAAACACAATTAAAGTATTTATTTCTTAAGACACTAATCCTAACAAGTCTATAGTATTTGTAGCTTACATGGTTCAATATTACTTTTGCAGTGAATAAATTGTCACAGCTTATGCTCTGACCTACTAGTGAACACTGGAATGTCGTAATTGCCACTTTTGCACTATCTTTGTTGAACTTCTAACTATGGTTTTGTTCTTCACATCGTCAAT
>CAMOHE010046924.1:0-44212 GCA_946598075.1 Artocarpus hirsutus
AAAGGGTGACACCCATATCTCAATAGTGGTATGCATGCCGGTACGTTGGAGGCATGACTCTTGATGACGTAGACCTGTTATTCATAGATATGGAATCCATAGCTCCTCTTTAGGAGTAGTGATATCCTCTTATATGCGTTATCCTGTAATTGGAAAACTGGAGCGCTCAACCATTTGGATACATAGGTGTAATCGAATGGTATACTGTCTTTGGATGGTAAGTTTTCCAATGGTGAGATAATGGAACGTAAGATAAAAATAATCAGGAAGGTAAGACAGAACTTGTCCTTAAGCCGATTATGGATAATCCTATGGGGATACGATACACTATGATATGTCATGGAGACTTAGCTATACGAGCTTTGTAATTCTATAGAGTTCGAGAGTGCAGCTCCAAGCTTTTAGTGGAATAGCATTGGAGTTGATAATTATGAAATGTATATCTGGGATATTAGGTTTCATAATTATCGGGAGCTTGAACTATATATGTCCATTTGGTCCCCTTTACTAGCTCACAAAATCCTGTTACGATACGGCGTGCTTTTACAATAATTGGTGACTTATGTCAATTTATTAGATTGGTTGAAAATTTGAAAGAATCAAATAATTCATGTCTGTTTGTCGGTTGAATTGATTTTGTGAATAAAATTAATTCAAGATAAACTTGTTGAATTATTGGGGTCTGATAATTCTTGTCTGTTTATCGGTTGATTTAATTTTGGATAAATTAAATCAAGATAAACTTGTAGAATTATAAGAAATCTATTTATTTTCTTAGAGATTATCTAGATAAAGTTGTTTTAATTAGATAACTTCTCTATTGGGTTATTTGAATTAAAACTGAGCTTTATCCTATAGAATCTCGGGTGGAAAATAAAAGATTCGCGTGATTTTTTATTTCAGTAGTTCGGCATGCCGAACTTAAAGTTCGGCCTGCCGACAGGCAAGTTCGCCTGCCTATGAAAAAGTTCGGCCTGCCTATGCACGAATTAAAAATCGCAGGTTTTCACGCGTTTTTACGCGTATCTTATCCGATATAGACCTGAATTTGGTTCTGTTTCGAATTTTTGGGACCTTATCTGATAAGGAATGACCCTAGACCCAACCTCTATAAATAGGGAGTAAGTCTAATGAGTTATTCATAAAAGAAAGAGATCAATAGAGAGATTAAGAGTGATACTCTAGTGGTGAGAATCTGAAACTCCCTGAGAGCTCTTGTTCACAAATCATGAACACTAGCTTTGGGTTCTCTCAATTGATTGGAAGGAGAGTAACCTTGAGGAAGAGCTGTACGTGTGAGCCCACACTCACTCCGATCGTGGATAGAGAATAGCAAAGAAGACCAGTTGGTTGAGGCTCTTCTGGAACGTTACTTCTCTACACAGACTTCAGGAGCTTTTTGGCTTATACAAGGTCAGTAAGATCAGGTTAATTTACACATATAGCATGTCAAACTTGTGTTTTGGAAAATACTCTAATTTAAAATTTTTTAAAATTCCGCTGTGTATTATTTTTCCAACAATATGTCATCAACATATAGCACTAGAAAGACTATTGCGCTCTCACTAACCTTTTAGTAAACACAAGGCTCATCTTCATTTTTAATGAAACCAAACTCTTTGATTGCTTCATCAAAATGAAGATTCCAACTCCGAGATGCATGTTTTAATCCATAAATGGATCTTTGAAGCTTGCAAACCTTTCCAGAATTCTCAAGACTAATAAAACCCTTGGGTTATGTCATGTACACATCCTCAAGTTGGTTTCCATTAAGAAATGCTGTTTTGACATCCATTTGCCAAATCTCATAATCATAGTATGCAGCTATGGTGAGGAGAATCCGAATGGATTTAAGCATAGAAACTGGTGAAAAAGTTTCATCATAGTCTATACCATGTGTTTGCTTGAAACCTTTTGCAACTAGTCTCGCCTTAAAGGTATGTACATTGCCATCCATGTCCGTTTTCTTTTTGAAAATGCATTTGTACCCAATAGTCTTTAAACCAATAGGCAGATCAATCAAACTCCATACTTGATTATCATACATGGATTGCATCTCTAACTTCATGGCTTTTAGCCATTTATCACAGTTAGGGCTATTCATGGCCTTTTGGTAGGATGTGGGCTCATTTTGATCCATAATTATCAGATCATTATTATTAATTAAGAGAAATCCATATCTCTTAGGGCTCTGATGTGTCCTACTAGACCTCTTCGGGCCTTATGTTACTTGTTTAGGCTCAACAACTACTTGTTGATCAAGATGAGATTCCACAGTTGGTTCAATGCTATTTTGTGGTTCTTGAATTTCTTCAAGTTGAACTTTACTCCTACTGGTTCCTTTAGAAATGAATTCTCTTTCTAAAAAGACACCATTCCAAGCAACAAACACTTTGTTCTCAGAAGAATTATAGATGTAATATCCTTTAGTTTCTTTAAGATATCCCACAAAAAGGCATTTGTCTGATTTGGGTGCCAATTTATTTGAAATTTGACGCTTCACATAAGCCTTACATCCCCAAATCTTAAGAAAAGACAAACTGGGTGACTTCCTAGTCCACATCTCATATGGTGTCTTTTGAACCGCCTTTGATGGAACTCTGTTCAGTATAAACGTAGCAGTTTCCAGAGCATATCCCCAAAAGGATATTGGAATATCTGATCGACTCATCATAGATCGAACCATGTCCAATAAAGTTCGATTTCAACGTTCAGACACACCATTCCAGTGTGGTGTTCCTGGTGGAGTTAATTGTGAGACTATCCCACAATCTCTAAGATGATCAATGGATTCTTGGTTTAAGTATTCACCACCTCGTCTGATCGAAGTGCTTTAATACTTTTACCAAGTTGATTTTGTACTTCATTTTTTAAAATTTTAAACTTTTCAAAAGATTCAGACTTTTGTTTCATTAGATAGACATAACCATGTCTACTAAAATCATCTATAAAAGTAATGAAGTACTGAAAACCTCCTCTAGTAGTAGAACTTAATGGTCCATATAAATCAGAATGTACAAGGCCCAATAAGTCATTAGCCCTTTCACTATGTTTAGTAAAAGGTGTCTTAGTCATTTTGCCTAATAAACAAGACTCACATACTTCAAATGATTCAAAATCAAATGAATTCAAAAACCCATGTTGATGAGTTTTGAAATGCATTTCTCATTTATCTGGCCCAAACAACAGTGCCAAAGATAGGCAGGGTTTAAATCTTTAGATTTAAACTTCTTTGCATTAATATTATAGATGGACTTTTCATTTGCATTTTCAATGTTTAATACATAAAGGCCATTCGTTTATGGAGCATATCCATAGGAAATGTTATCACGGTAAATAGAGCATTTATTATTCCTAATAATAAACTCAAAATTTTCCTTGTCCAAACAAGAAACAAAAATAATATTCCTACTTATAGCAGGTGCATAATAACAATTTTCTAAACTTAAAACAAGTCCACTAGGCAAAGTCAACTCATATGTTCCTACAGCTAAAGCAGCAACTCTTGCTCCATTTCCAACTTGTAGGTCCACTTTGCCTTTAGCCAAGGTTCTACTCCTCTTAAGACCCTGCACATTAGTACAAATGTGAGATCCAGATCTAGTATCTAATACCCAGGAATTACAAGTAGACAAATTGACTTCTATGACATAAATACCTGAAGGAGTAGTCACACTACTCTTCTTCTTCTTCAGATCATCCAAATAGAGCTTGTAGTTTCTTTTCCTATGACCAGGCTCATGGCAAAAAAAGCATACTCCTTCGTTTGGTGGTTTAGCCTTAGGTTTAGGATTGGGCTTAGGGTTAGGCATGGGCTTCTTAAAGTCCTTGGAAGCCTTATTCTTGCTGTTACCCTTTCTTTTCCTTTTCATACCTTTCCCTTTATTAACCATCAAAACATCTTTGGTATTCTTGATGTTTTGTTCAGCAGTCTTAAGCATCCCATGCAACTCAGAAATAGTTTCCCCATATTATGCATGTTGTAGTTCATAACAAACCCATCATATGCATCTGGCAAAGATTGCAAAATGATGTCAACAGCCAAGTCTTGGCTAATCTCAAGACCAAGTTTCTGTAAATGATCAAGACGACCCTTCATCTTCAGAACATGAGGACTCACTGAACTGCCAGTAGTCAACTTGTACGAGAGTAATGCCTTTAAGGTGGCAAACCTCTCAATTCTAGCTTTCTCTTGGAACATTTCCTTGAGATGGCCTATCATGGTATAGGCCTCCATTTCCATCAGTTGCTTCTAAAGCTTTGATTCCATGCTTCCAAGCACGAGGCTAGTGACATCAAAAGAGTCATTGAGATGCCTACTATGAGCATCCTTTTGAGCTCTAGGAGCATTAGCAGTTGTTTCATCAGGGATAGGTTGATTAAGGACATATTCCTTCCTCTCTTGCTTAAGAACAATTCTCAAGTTTCTATACCAGTCAAGGAAGTTAGTCCCATTGAGCTTATCCTTTTCAAGGATCGTTCGCAGTGACAAGTTAGATGTGGTGTTTGATGCCATTATCTACAACAAATATCTACACAGAGTACTTAGCATTTTATTAAATAATTTTTAATGAGGCATAATTTAAATCCCACTAATTTTATCAAATCAATAACCCTCAATATTAATTTGGCAATCACAACAATTGTAATTTTTGTGGGCCAAGATCCATATTTCACCTCACTTTAAGTAAGCTTTGGCTTATCACCTAAAGTATGGTTTTTTAGGTAGGTAACACTTTACCAATTACATCTTATGTAACTCTTGTATAAATATGGGATTTGACATCACATGTCTAGGAAAATTAAAATCCCATCTAATGCCCTAGGTCCAAAACCATTTTGATAACCTAGTTAAGTCTAACCATGTCAAACATATGGATATCAGTATTATCCATCATGTCTTACCTTGATGGCTTAACACACCATGCTTTGGTAGAACCTATGTTTAGCAATCTAAGTCTTGACAAGTGTTGAATTATGGGAGGCATTTTAACGACTTAATATTAAGTGAGGATTCTACTTTATTTTATTTTATTGTTTATTATTATGTCGCAACACATACATAGCATCATACACATAACATAATAATAACACAATAAGTATGTCATAGCATGTCCCAAACTTAGATTGATCTTCATCTCCATGGAATTTCTTAGATTGCCATGAACGAACTCCATCTTAAGCCTCCATCTTGGACCTCCATCCTAAACCTCCATCTATCTTGATCTTGGGCTTTGATTTTGCATTACAAATTGCAATCTAAACTATTCTATTTCTACTAAATAAATAAATAAATTACAACAAATTTAAAAACGACAGGCAGGTCATGTTTAAAATTACAAACCCAAAATAAATTAAATAAAACCTGCCAATCACATTGGCATAAAAGGGACATGCTATGCACCATGCAATTCACACTAAACAGATAAACATGATAATATAATTTCATTAAAGTTGAATTTTTATTATGACCAAAATGATATATGTGACGAAACAATTTAGGGTCAAGGGACAGGGCCCCTTGCGGGGTCCCAGGGGCAGTGCCCTTGGCGGGAATCTATTAATTTTAATTAATGAGATTAGGTAACGTGTTCATAACATAATTAATTAATCTTGGTTTAACACTTAAATGGATTCATGGAATTTATTGATCTATTCTAAACCGATCACCCTTGTTTAACAATTAAACAGACCCTATGATATATATTAATCTGTTCAAAACAGATTATCACTGTTTAACATTTAAACAGTCTGCCACCTTAATAAAACCAAAACCAGATTTACAGTATATCATTTAATCATCTTAAAACAGAATAATAGATTCTTGTTAAATTGTATCATTAATCAAATTAACAACAATGGGTTACAAGAAACAATAAACGTATTAATCAAATTAACACGGTAAAACATTTAATCAAATAAAACCTCAAACACATTAATCTAATTAACGTATAAATCGTATTCATGCATATCACATAAACATAGAACCATATAAAATCAATTTATTCGAGTAAGCAGTGGAAAATTAAAATTAATTCCTACAAAACCCTTGCAGGATCCATACAATTCAATTAGATTGATAAGAAAGTCATAGAATCTTACCAAGATGACAAAAAGAACAAGATTTTGGAAGGGAGCAAAGTGGGTTCACTCTGATGGCACCCTAACTCGAGCTTTTAGTATTTGGGATTGGATTCAAACATTGTTACTTAGAGCAACGCCCTTTGTAGGTATCCACATAAACAGACTCTCTAAAAAATGAATTGGTGTGGTAGCAACCTCTCCTTTGTGTTAAATGACTATCTCTAATTTTAAGTTTTTAATGTCTTTCACCTTTTAGAATGAGAGAACACCTTTTCTCTTCTTAATTCGGCTAGAAACCCTAATATATATATATATATATATATATCTTTTGACTTTGAGATAGAGTTAGATTTTAACTAAGGTAAACTATAATTCAAATATGATTTGGAGAATCTAGATAATGTCTGTAATTCAAATATGATTTAGAAAATCTTGATAATTTCAATAATTTGAATATGATTTAGAGAATCTAGATAATGTCAGATTCAATGAACCTAGACATATCTAGTACATCGAATCTAGACATTATCAGGTTCATTGAACCTAGACACAGTTAACCCAAAATTTGTTCTTGGTCTGTTCTAAGTGTGCGACCCTGTAGGTTCATATAACGTTGGTAGTGGGCTTGAAATTTTGTTTCTAGCCCACAAATCATAAGCGGCCTCTAGCAAGACATTATGATTACCCAAGTTATGTGAATGTCAATAATCCGACATAACCTAATCCACAATAAGTATTAAAGTCCTTTTGTCTCTAGATACCTTGATTGAACATAAGGCATGGTTTATGTCATCCTTATACTATTCAATCATATTATTTCTCGATCTTAATAGACTGATATTGATAACCTTTATCAATTCATTCTAGTATGGCCATACATTTTTCTTCAGTCTAACTTATCAAGGGGCCCATAGATATCTTTCTCATAATAAATGAGGGACAAATTCCTTCTTAATCACTCATATTCCTCTCATAATTCACTCTATATCCAACAACAATCCATTCCATCATCCTGTTAAAGATAATATTAGATTGTGTCACAATATAGAACTTGTCATGTAGGAAACCATGGTGATTTCAGGTCAGAGGACTAGGATAATACTATTGTGATGAGAATCACTTATGACAATTATATGCAGTATTCTCATAGCAGATCGATCCAATACATCATTTCTCAAATATGTATCTATGAGTTGACTTAGTATCTCATACACATGATTAGTAAAACATAATCATCAGTCAAACTTCATACTAGTCTTCATTCATTATTATCCCAATAATAATGACCGACTAGGGATAATTTAGAATATAATTCAATTTTTACCTAAGAGTTTTACTGTCAAGTCACACACTTGATGACCTTAGGCTGAATTAACTATTCATAGAATTAGAATAAAAAACAATAACGAATATGTCTCTTTATTAATAAAATGCAAATATAATGAAATCAATATATGGTCATTACGTAATTGGCCTAGGGCACATCACTAACAATTTTTGTGATTGCCATTGAGGCGCTCAAGGAAATTCTATGTCTAAAGAATATTTCCTTGGAGGTCTTAGACAAATCTTTAGTTATGTCTTGCGCAATACGGTAGGTATAGATAATACCAAAGATTCAAGATACTACAGGAGGAGTAAATGTATTGATGAGAAGTATCATGTTGTTAAAAGATTTGCAGAGTGGTAGTGTGATGGTTTTGCTAATTAACATCCAAGGACAACCTTGTCTACCCTTTTACAATGACCCTAGTAGCCAAGGGTTTTATGGAAGACATGGGGATGTGCATTTTGTCATATTTACTCGCTTAGGGCAAGTGGGAGATTATTAGGATCAGCCTAAGGAATAAATACTTTAGTTGTATTTATGATAGTTTTGGTAAAATAAATAATAATACAAATATTACATGTATTAATAATAGTCCTCATATTACTATCATATTAATAATTGCATATTAGCAAACATGTGATTCACGACTATTAGAGACAAATCATGAAATTGGGCATATGTAGAATTTATATGTAGAAAAGATTATATTCAAAGATTAATAGTCTAAATTATATAATCCAAAGTCTATGTATAAAGCTAGGCATTTTATACATGCTAAGACTGGAATGGAGATCTAAGTCTAATTGGGAGACGGCTTATCTTAGTTGTCGGTGTGGATTGACTCTATGGTGGACACATTGATGTGGTAGACTTTATGATGGTCGTACATTGGACTGGACCTAAAGTTGAATTGAATTAATAATAATTTTGTCTTACTTATAGGCACCCGTAGATAAATAACCATATTTATAATTTAAAGTTATTTACATTTCAATAAATCTATCATCATTTCTCAAACACACTTACATACACCCCAACGTGTCATTACAAACAAAGAATGAAATTTTAACAAACACATATGCAATTGAAGAATTCAAGACACATTATGGTAACCATTAATTCAACATTGAAAAGAGCACACCTTTTTAATTACTTTTGTTATTGCAAATGGGAAATTTTATTCACACTCAAAATTCCTTAAAGTGCCTCAAAATAAAAATACTAAATTGAAAATTTAAAATAGTCTATTTTCAATGTTAGAATTTAATGTAGTTCTTGAATACCCTGACGGTACACCCATAGTACGTTAACAACAGATAAAAGAACTTACTCCCAATAACTTGGTAACTACCTCAAGTAATAGAGAAGCTCTTCATTCGACTGAGAAAAGAACACAAAACAAATATTTAAGGATGATTTCACATTCTCAGAGCGTTGATGATCTTGCGCTTGGATATTCGAAGGTCTTACTGAGTTTCTTTTTATTTTTGAGTAGATTCTTTGTTTCTTGGGTATTCTTTACCTATGATTTTTTTTTTTTCAAATAATATACATTTGTTTAAGCATTGACCATTTTTTATGGCTAGTTTTTTTAAGCTCTTAGGGGTGTACCGCGAAGATAATATTTGAAGAGTATAGTAGATTCTAACACTAAAAGTAAATTATTTTAGATTTTGAAAATTTTTATTTTGGACGCCTTTGGGAATGTTTAGGGTGTGAATAGAATTTTTATGAGTGAAAGAATAATAGAATTATACACTTCTCTTTAGAATCGATCATACCTCGTTTTCTTTCAACTGAGAAACATTGCTTTAACTTAGAGATTACACATTGTATTAACGTAAACGCCCCACTTTTTTTGCCCAAAATCTAATGGAAGTTTTTTCTTCACCAAATAACGAAGCACGGTGGAGATATTGAAAAGCATTCCATTCACGAACGGTAAAGCAAACAACCAAGAAATTCTTAATGTGTGTGATATACATTTACAACTTCCCTTAGTTACATATAATAAATTCGAATATGTCTTTTGCATCGTCAAACTTATGATTATCATATTGTGTCTTGGATTTTTCAATTACAAATGGAGCTATATGTTTGTTAAATTTTCATCCTTTGCTTTTAAGATGTGTGGAATGTATATAAGGGTGATTAAGGAATGATAAGACGGATTAAAATATAAATAATTTTACATTTTAAATAGGGATTTGAGAGTACATGTCACTTTTTTTTTAGTATATGGTTGAAGTTTTAATGATCATTTTTGTACATCAATAATGTACCGAAGTACATTATATACTCATGATTAGCATTAGTACTGGTGTACATTATTAATTGATTTATAATGTATCATTGATTAACATGGTGGTTTATTTACTTAATAAGTTATTGATTTGACGATTATTGATTAAAGCAATATTGGCTATAAACTAAAGTTAATAAGCAATGTTCAAATGTTATTTAGTGATTTACATAAATAATATACTTGTGTTTATGAATGATATATAAAAAAGACATTTTTTAATTTTTAAAAAAGTTTATTTCCTAATTTTTAATAAGTTTAACAATTTATTTAAAAATGTGGCAAAAATAGGTCATTGACCTATTTTTCTTTTGGATTAATTTTACAAAAAGTTCTTGAGGTTTACTCTCAATCCTAATTTAGTCCCTTACATTTCAAAGATCCCACTTTTGCTTTTAATTTATTACTCTATTTAAATTTTGGTCCTTCCATTAGTTACATGAAAAATATTAAACACAAAATTTTTAAAATGTCTCATTTTGGTCCATTACCTATTATGTTTTTTTTACTTTTGATCCTTCTATTAGAATAGTTTTTCTTGGAGGAATAGTTTAAAGACCAAAAGTAAACAAAACAATATATTAGGGACCAGAGTGGACATTTTAAAAGTTTTTTATTAAATATTTAATAGTTAGCTAACGAAGAGACCAAAATTAAAACAAAATAATAGATCAAAGAGCAAATTTAGATTTTTAAAATACTAAAATAAGACTGAAGGTAAACCTCAAAAGACATTTGTAAAATTAACCTCTCTCTTATTTTAACAGTAAAAATATAGCATATATTCTATATGCTAAGATGCTTAAAGCAACTAACAACTTATATCCTTTTTTGCCCTTAATTTTTTTCTTTTTTCCCTAGACCTATTTGCTTTTAATTTAGGGTAAATTGTTGTGTTAGCCCTTAACCTTTCACAAAGGTATGATTTTGGTCCCTAACTTTTTCTATTTAATAATCATTTACCTCTCATTTTAGTTGCTGAGAGACCATTACAAAAAAATAAAAATAAAAAACAAAAAGCTGAGAAAAAAAACCCACTTGCTACGTCCCCAACAAACAACTATTTAGTAAATTAAAAGGGTCTGGATCCCTGATTCAATTTGGAAAAAAAAAATATAGAAAAGATAAGTAATATAGAAAAGATAAGTTCCATAAAACTATGACTCTAACTACACATCTTCTTGAGAAGCTACAAATTAGCTTTTTCCAAATAGCGACACATTAATAAAACATAGTCAAAGAATAAAAGAATGAATTTCAAGTTCACTTTGATTGAAACACAAATAGGAACAATGGGATTTCCTTGTGAAACAAATCTTCCATAAGTATGCCATCCTTTCGTCGTGCCCTACCATCCACCGGCCTGCCCACACTAAACCTTGTTGCATGCACCTCAACCATTGCCGTTGTATAATCTTGATGAAAGAACCTCGTCTTCCATCTGTTGAAAAACCTTGTGATGTGTCTCGTTGTTGCGGCAAGAGGATGTCCATGGGAAAAAACACATCGCATCTCTATCTAGTTACTCACGACAGATCTCAAGGTGGGGATTGCTGACAAGGCTGGGAGGGGAGGGGTCGTGATAAGAGGGAGGGGTTGGGCGCTCCCCAGAGTTAGTGAACTAGTTAAAAAGTTTGATTTTCTGGGTTCAATGTTAAAACAAGTTTGATTTATTTTAGTGGCTGAGGAAAGTGAAAAAAAGAATGGTAATAGGGTACGTAAGGGGCTGCGATGGGGGCTGATTAGTGGTGGTTTAGCTGTGCTTGACTTCCATGGCTGATGGATGTTGATGAGGAGGTTGAAGGTGAGATATTTGTTTTCTTTTACTGATTTTTAAATTCTTTTTGGGGTAAAAATCAAAATACTGGTTGTGATTTGGTACTTTTAAATTAATGGTTGTGATGTACTTTCTAATTTTTTAATGTATCAATATTTGAAAGGTAATTTAGTAATTTTAGTTAAAAAATGATATCTAACAATATTTAACATCAAACTTAATGGTTTGGCTGTTAAATTAATTCCTCAACAACTTAAATGAAAAATTAATCGATTTAGTATTAAAAAAAAAAGTTGGGGACCAAAATCTTACTTTCATGAAAGGTTGAGGACCAAATAAGTAATTTACCCTTTAATTTAATATTCTTTTCTTTGTCTTTTTTGCTCCCTTAATAAATAATTGATTTCACTTAATTTTATATCATTCTTTCTTGTATTTATTTTGTTAGTTTTTGAGTTTTTGTGTTTTTATTATGTTTTTGTATTTTGTAGATGTTTTGGATGTTAAGAAATTTTTTGAAGACAAAACCATAATTTGGAGAAGTTTTGGGAGCTGTAGCATTGATATTTGATGGCACGGCCTGAATACAAAGCAAAACAAGCTACAACCCGAGATCAAAAGGCTGTGGCCTTGGAATTAAAAGTCGCAACACCAGGGCATAAAATTTCCAAAGAACAGCACGTAAAAAGATGCAGGATGTAATGTTTTTCCATGTTTTGATCTAAAAACTAGTCCAAAATGGCCCACAACTTTCCTTTTTCAACCCTAGCATCATATATCCATGAATACCTCATTACAAAACAAAATTAGATGTTCCTTTTTCTCAATTTAGGAGACTAAGAATAGAGCTAAAGGAGAAGCTCTAGTGGTAGCTCAAGGAATATCACCTGCGTGGAATTCTCTTTGACACCTTAATCATTTTTCTTCTTCTTCCTTCTTTCTTTTCTTTCTCTATTATGTTAGTTTAGGTTTATTTTTGGTTGAGGGTGATTTCAAAACTCTAGACACAGATTTGTGATTGAATGTTATGATATCATTTTCCATTTTTTTAATAAAAATTGTTTATATTCTTTCAATTAAATTGCTCATGATTATTTTCTTGTTCTAATTGGGTGCACAACAATTTATGCATGAAAATTATATACAACTAGATTAGGAGTTCTTGATCTGAAATTATCTTTATTTTTTAATTATTAGCAACAAATCGTGATCAATAATTGCGAGAGGCTATTCTATGATTGAGCTTAGGAATATTTATTACTTAAATCAATCTATCTCTATCATCTTAATGCTTCTATTGAATTGAATCTAGAGAGTTTATTCTAGATTATTCGAGAGATATTGAGTAAATGAAGAGCTTGTTTGGCTTAATGACTAAGTAAGGAGAGATTAAGATAGTAGAACTTATTGTTATCCATGATTGATGGTTTCTATAGGAAATTGAGGATACTATTACGCATTCTTTGTAATTCTATTGTCTACTAATGGAGATTGATCTTTAACTATTTTATTATTATTGTTTTGTTTTTATTTATTTTCTTGTGTTTTATTTAATTTAGTTACTTAGTTAATATTTAAATCCCCAATTTTGTGTTTAGTGTTAGTGTGTCTTATGTTTTTAGTGTCGATAACTAATTAGACCCAACCCTTTATAGAAATAACCCTTAGTCATTATTATATCAATAACAACCATGTTCTTAGCGAGTTTTAATTTGTTGCTTCCTCTGACGCCTACTATCCTTCCTTATTATTTGTCGCAAAGCACTGAGAGAGTATCAAAGAAGGCAGCATATCAATAATTTTTTTTTTCCTTTTTGTCCCTATTCATTATAAAATTGTGTTAATCGCATAATTATATATTCTAGTTTTTATTATTTCTGAATTTGTCCCTCAGTTTGTAGAAAGTACAAAGATATCCTGTAAATTTGAAAAAAAAAAATCAATTTTATCCCTTGCTAACTTTTTTGACTTAAAAAATGTGGAGATAAGGTAAAAATACCTTTGATTAAACCTATTTTTTTATGAAATATATATTTCTTCTTGAGAAAATTTAAAAATATATTTTTAAAATTTAAAAGTTCATAAAACTTAAGAACTTTTTTTGAAATTTGATGTTTTGATTTAGGATTTTTTATGTTTTAATATATAAAATATTTATCATAACTATTTAAGTGTAGTGATGTTATTTTGTCTAATTTTTTTTTTTCTATTTATGGGGATGAAATTGAAATAAGTTTTTAAAATTTAAAGGATACTTTGTCGTTTCTAAGGCAAATTGAGAAATAATCAAAACTAGAAGGTTCAATTATGTACTTTCGAGAAAAGAAAGTACAATTATGTAATTAAGCCATATTAAATTTCCCTTAATATTTCTTTGTTATGGACTTGGATGAAAGGTTAATTGTGGAATGATACAATATGTCACAAAAAATAGCCACATTATTTGGCCAGATTGGTATACACGCCCGGTGTCTTAAGTTGAGATATGCCATGAAGTATGTAGCTTACCAACTATAAACAAGTTAAATAAGCTCTTATAAAAAAATTAATATTTTAAATGAAATTTTGTAATTCTTCCCTTTAAAATAAAAGGAACAATCAATTCTTAAAAAAAAAGAGTAAAAGGAAAAATTTCTAAGGGGTGTGTGAGAAATGACGACTGTGAAATGATAGTGATCATTCTATTTTCATTAGAATTTGTTGGGAATTTAATATTGACATTATTTTGTTTGTTGTAGGATTTGTTATTTGATTTGATTTTGTGGTTAGTTTGCTATAGGAATTAGATTTGGACTGAGTTTGGATTCGTTGGATTTATTTTGGAAAGTTTCAAAATTATTGAAAAACTTTTAGAAATATCGAAACTTCCTCAACTTGCTTTTATTATTTTGTTTCATATTCTTATAAGTCAAAAAGTGTTGATTTGTGATTTCATCAATGTATTTGTACAAACTATTTCAAAAGAATTAATTGGTTTAAATTGTTCAAAGTCAACTTTTGATAATTCCTGAAAAGTTGAAATTAGATGAGTTAGTTAATTTGCAAAGGCACTTGTATTTTGTACTATGACTTGTCCAAGTTCATGAAGATCTCCATCAAAATCACGCTGCTTTAAATTAGAGATTTCAAGATTTCATCTCATATTGATTTTGTTTTTAGATTTGTAGATTAGTTGCCAAATTTGTTACAACAAAATATGCAACAAAATCTGAAAAGTGGACTGATTTGAAGATCTTGATTAGCTGGCACTTTAGGCCATTTATATAAAGCCTCACAATAGTCTTAGAACATGGTGAAAAAGTCAGAATTACTGACATGGTAAGCATTCTATTTCTTTTATTTCTTTGGGATAAGATATTTGTGGTTTTGGGAAAAAACTTAGAATTGAAGGGATTTCAACATTTAAGTCGCGGAGATCTTGCTGAGCATTTTTATTGGATAGTTATAAGTTATAAGCATCATACTTATAGAGAGAGTCTCGAGATGAATAAGTCCAATTGATTTGTAACTTTGTTTACTTAGTGAAGTGTTCATACATCTAGACTTGGCCCCATGGATGTAGGTTGTTATCGAACTACGATACTAATCTTTTGTCTCTATTTACTATTTTATTTTTATTATAAACTTATTACAACAAACTTAAACATTAAATTTAGTAAAATGAATAACCGGTATGTTCAATTAGTATCATAGTGGCTTTCTAACACGTCTTTGGTGTGATCTTGGGTATACTGCTTATTTTGTAGGCATGAATATTAATAGAGAAGGAAGTTTGGTGACCAAACCACTATATCTAGAAGGATCGCATGAAAGCCTTTGTTAAGGTTATTGACGAAAGTGTATGGCGGTTTGTTATAACAGGTTAGATTTATCCTACAACAAAAGATTCCGAGGGAATACCATGCTAAAACCTGAAGTAAAGTGGTCTACAGATGAAGATAGGCATGCTAACAACAATTCAAAAGTCTTGAATGCCATTTTCAATGCCGTGGATGTTAATCAATTCAAATTGATGTCCACTTGTGAAACAGCAAAGGAGGCATGAGACATTATCCAAACAACGGTATAGCCGCTATGAAATCATCAAAGTTACAAATTCTTACAACTCATTTTGAACAACTGTGTATAAAGGAAAACGAGAACATGGCATACTTTAATTCAAAGCTTTGTGATATTGCAAATGAAGATTTTGCTCTTGGAGAAAAATATTAGCATATCAAGTTGGTGAAGAAGACTCTAAGATCACTTTCGGAGCATTTTGCTTGTTGCTATCGTAGAAGAAGCCAAAGATGTCAAGGCAATGAGATTAGATGAAATCATAGGATCACTCCAAGCCTTTGAGTTAAAGTTTAAGAAGTCGAAGAAGGATATAGGCATAACGTTTTAGGCAGATAAGGGTGACTCTATAAACAAAGACGTGTCTAATTATGATAAGGATTTAAGTGAATCTCTTAATATGCTTACAAAAAATTTTAGCACAATTTTAAGGAAATTCAATAAAAAAGGGAAATTCACCAAGAATTCAAAAAATAAAATCCTCAAAAGAACAAATTCTCCTCCTTGTAGCAATATAAAGAGAAGAAAAGAAACAAAGGAGTTCAATGTTGGATGTGGAAAGGCTTCAGTCACATTCAATTCGAACATGCAAACACTCTCAAAAAGAAGAATGAGGCTATGATATCAACATAAAGCAATGATGATTCAAATCGAAGTTTGGACGATGTAGGGGAACATATCAACAATTATGCAGCCTTCACTGTAAGCACTAAAATCCCAAATAACTTGTTATTAAATTCTAATATTGTTGTTGTAGAATATATTGCAACAAAATAGTAACATAATCTGGTGAAGGTTTTGATGACACACACTCTGAGGCAAATGTTGATAGTGACAATGAAGAACTGAGTCATGACAAGATTGAGAAGGCTTATAAAAAGATGTATAATAAGTGGCTTTGTGTTTGCAAACTCGATAAGTCACTTGAAGTGGAAATTGCTTCTCTTAAAAAGGAAAAAGAAAAGTTGTCAAGGGCAGCAACAAATTATGAGATTTTGGCCACAAGCATCAAAATAAACTTGCGGAAACCAAAACTGAATTGGAGTAAACACAAAAGAATCAAAGAATGCTCAATTCAGGAATGGTAAAGTTGGATCATTTGCTCTCTCCAGAAAAACACGAAGGCGATCACTTTGGCCTTGGCTACAAAGGTCATGAAATCTCAAGGAAGACAACCATTGTAAAGGCAACCTCCAACACTTTGAAGCTGGACTTTCAAATACCTCAAGTACGTGAAGATAAGAAATCTGTTACAACAAAAAGTACAACAAACATATTTATTCCAATATGTCACTATTGTAATTTTCCAGGACAAATTAGACCTAAATGTTTTAAGTACTTGAATTCTTTAAAAAGTGATATGTGGGTAAAAGAATATAATCAAAAACAAAAACCTAAAATTAAAATTGACTTCTCTAATAAATCTTCTAGGAAGTTTTGAATAAGAAATCTAACTTAGGGGATTTTGTTACATACACCTCTCTGAAAGCTTGTACTACTGACACTTGGTATTTAGATAGTGGTTCTTCTAGGCATATGACAGGAAATCAAAAGATTCTGTCAAACTATCAAGAATATGGTAAAGAACTTGTCACATTTGGTGGCGGTGTGAAAGGTTGTGTTTTTGATAAGCAAACACTGAATGTGAATAGTTTTTTAAGGCTCAAAAACATGTTGCTTCTGTAAGGACTAAAAGCAGACTAAAAGCAAATTTGATTAGCATAAGCCAGTTATGCGATCAAGACTTGTTTGTGAAATTCACAAAAGAAAATTGTCAAGTTTTTGATGCTAATGATTGTTGTGTTTTAAATTGTACAAGGTTGTCAGATAATTGTTATTTGCTAATTCTTCCACTCATCATAACACACACTCACAAGTGTCAAATACTTGAATTATTGAGAAAGCCCTGGTATTTGTGCTCTGTAAATATGGTCCACAAATTATTATGTTCAAACTTGAAATTTGGAATTTCTGGACTTTTTGATTGAATTGAAATTTTTATATGAATCAATGTTTTGGTGCATGGCTTCACTTTTATCTCTTTTAGAATATTGTTTTTAAGGCATAATGATCAAAGATTGATGAATTATCTTGTGATTTAGGTTTTAATCCATTTATGTATTCTAATCATTTTTTTTATAGAAAAATCATATGCAGCTCTTTAATAAATCAAAAAAATTATATGCATTTTTTTTATTAAAACGGGGGAAAAACTACCAATATGAACACATTTTGTGCGTATGTTATCCTTGGGTAATCTGGGCCTATATATTACTAGTATGTTGATGATGATCTACTGTAACGCCCCTAAGTGGGGGTTAACAGTTTTTATTAAATAAAATAAAGATTAGAAAATAAATATAAATCATCAAAGTAATTTGCCCGGGACTTTAATAAAAACTCTCAAATTAAAATAAAAACATAAAAAAATAAATAAACCACAGTTTAATATAGCACCTTAAATTTTAATAATATACAACTGTCATCATCATCATTTCAACCCTCAACAAATCTTAATACAGTCACAGAAAATAACAATCGATGCTTACATTATCATGAAGATCATTCTTTGCATTCAAAGCAATCCCAACATAACATAGCTACATAGCTTCTTCAACTATTTTTCTTGTAGCCACCTCACACTTAGTGAGTCCTGAAAAGATGAACATAACAGGGAATGAACGACAACATGCTCAGTAGGGAAAACCATTACTCACCTTAAGGTTTTATTCTTACCACATTAAACTTGCATGGTTAGTTAGTTTTCATCATTACCCAAATTATGAGATTGATTATGATCATATTCTGTGGATACCATAGTTAATCGTTACCAAGTTTCATACATATACATATATACAATATTCTCATTCATTATTATTACTAGGTATCCACATTTCATAAAGTATTACTCAACTTATCGCAACCCAAATGGGCGTGCTTGGCCACCCTCCAAACATTCCAAGGGTATTCCGGTGAGGGGATATCAAGCCCCGAGTCCTCACCAAGTCGATTCTTGTACAATGCATTTTGGGACTTTCGACCCAAGGAAGCGTCATCACCTTCCCCCTATTTTACTTTTTAGGGTATTCGTGCCCAAGGACGTAACCGCCTCCCTCTTCATGTTTCACCATTTCCTCAATATTTAATAATCATTTAAAGAGTCAATCTTCCTAACCATGCTTCTCAACTTATAACAACATATGTTAATTCATTATGTTCCTCGCTAATCAATACAAGGCGAGTTCATGTCATAGTTCCATATGTGTTTCTCATATAATAGCAGTTCAACATAGATACATATATCTTGTGGTAAAACAATCAATTTAAATTCTATAAAAACCTCACAAAAGATGAGTAATAGAATCCCTACCTTCCAAGCTTCTCAACAATCCTTTAATCTCCGAATAATTAACGTAAGCTCCACACACCCTTGATCCTAAGTTGTGCATAAGGACAATTAAAACTAAAACACAACATGTAACCACATCCACAAAATGAATTAAGTATAAATCTATATATTCTAGTTTCTAATAAGATTCATAAATCACTTAGAATGGTCTTGGAAAGGTTGCAAGACAATCAGGGATTAGAAGGTAAACAAAGTTGGGTTCATTATCTACAATTAGCACATGGGTTATTGGGTGGTTTACTTAAGATAGACGGGTGGTATACTGCCACTGGTAGGTTTACTAGTTTCCAACCCGAGAATTGAAAAATTCATAGAAAATAAAATATAACTCCGATTTAAACTCATGATAGCTCGTTGGAAAGCTTAGAATGTCTACTTTTAAAATATGTAAACCAATTTACAAAATTCATTTTTATCTAATCCCAGATTTTAAGAAAGGCTACTACCCATTGAGAAAATACAAGGTTTATTGAAGGTTAAGTTTCTCTTTAACCCAAAGCATATTATTCTTGTTCAACATCTCAAAACCATTCTAAAATATACAGCATGCATTATATAATCATAATAAACATATTCACATGAGTTCAAAATCATCATCAAACCAAAATAAAGGTTGGTTGTCAGTTTCAACTTAGGACTCAAGTTTTTGTTCATAAATGCTCAAATATGTATGCTAACATAATTAAAAATTTGCATGAACTTGGAACACGAAAATCATGCATTAAACATGGAGAAAACACATACTAAAACCAAGTTTAAATTAAAAAAAACCTACCTCAAAACTCCTTTGAAAAACACCAAAGTTTGGGTTAAAAAATCAAGCTTATATTGACTCCAAAACGGCTTCAAACGTGACTGAAAATTATAGTTGTCATGGTTGCAAAGAGAGCTTTATGTCTTGTGTTTTTAGTTGTAAATTGAAGTGAGAAAGGAGAGAATGAGAAACTAGAGAAGACAGTGGTGATGGTTGAATAAATAGGCATCAAATTAATTGAGGAGCGTGATAGAATTAAATGAGCATTAAAAGAAAATATTGTCATGTCTCCCATGGAGACTTTTAGCAAATAATGTCAACATAATTAAGGGGACAAATAGGGTAAGTTGTAGAAGAAGATGAAGGAAGCATTAAAAAGGTGGTTGAGAAAACATATCAATGTCTCCTGGTAGTTGAGGTGAATTAATTCTATGTCTACAAATGAGAAGGATGCTATTTAATTGAGCATTAATGTAGTGGGATAAGGCTGGCGTAAGTGAGTGATAGGTAGATCTATTTTTGAACATAACTTTGAGTGATCAAAATTCTGGCATTTATATTGATTGGGTCTTTCCTAATATTTTTTGCATTTAATCAAATTGTTGCAACATTTTTTATTTTATTTAAAAAAACAAAATTCTTCAAAAATTCTTTCTTTCCAAAATGGCTCGCAATCTTCCCGCTGATCTATCATTTGTTGCATCTGGTGTTACAACAAGTTCTGTAACAGGTACTTCTACATGAATGCTCAAGTTTTAGCTGACTCTCTAAAATAGTCGGATACATAAGGCTTACCCTCTTTAGCTTTGATTAATGCTCCTTGAGTATGCTTTGGTCATTATTTTGACAAAAAGGTCTTGTTCCAAGGGAGTTATTATTCTTGATTGACAGTTTGGTTGTGTTTTTAGCTTAGTTGTGTTTACTTTGAAACAGTTTCTTTTTGTGTTATGAAGTTTTGCCACAATAATGCCAAAGGGGCGATTGTTAGGAATTTAATATTTGCATTATTTTGTTTAATGTAAGATTTGTTATTTGATTTGATTTTGCGGTTAGTTTGCTGTAGGAATTAGATTTGGACTAAATCTAGATTCGGTGGATTTAGTTTTGGAAAGTTTTGGAATTTTTGAAAAGATTCTGGAATTATTAAAACTTGCTCAACTTGCTCATATTGTTTTGTTTCTTGTTCTTATAAGTCAAAGAGTGCTGATTTTTTATTTCATTAATATAATTGTTGAAACTGTTTCAAAAGAGCTAATTGGTTTGATTTATTCAAAGTCAACTTTTGATAATTTTTGGAAAGTTGAAATTAGATAAGTTATTTAATTTACAAAGACATTTGTGTTTTGTACTATGACTTGTCCCAGTTCATGAAGATCTCCATAAAAATCACGTTGTTTTAAATTAAAGATTTCAAGATTTCGTCTCATGTTGATTTTGTTTCCAGATTTGCAAAATTGTTGCCAAATTTGTTACAACAAAATCTGCAACAAAATATGAACAATAGACTAATTTGAAGATCTCGATTAGCAAGCACTTTAAGCAATTTATATAAAGCCTTGAAATGATATTAGAACATGGTGAGAGAGTCAAAATTACTGAGAGATCATTTTGTAAGCATTTTATTTCTTTTATTTCTTTGGGATACGAAATTTTAGTTTTTAGAAGAAAACTTTGAGTTGAAGCGTTTTCAATGTTTAAGTCGAGGGGATCTCGCTGAGCATGTTCATTGGGTAATTATGAGTCATAGGCATCATACTCAAAAAGGGAGTCTCGGGATTAATAAGTCCAATTAATTTGTAACTTTATTTAATTAGTGAAGTAATCATACGTCTGGGCGTAGTCTCATGGATATAGTTATTGCCAAACCGCAATACAAATCTCTCTTCTCTATTTACAGTTATATATTTATTATAAACTTGTCACAACAAACTTAAACATAAAACTTAGTAAAACAGATAATTGGTACTTCTAGAATTATTTTTTAAGTGACAACCTCTATGATCAAGCGATTGTTTTTCTTTATCATTATTTAGTGTAGTAAATCTATAATTTTTGTTTACTTCCTTTAGTTTTCCCAAGTGATGGAGGAGGATTCTCAACTGACAGTTGGGTGAGCCTTGCCCCTAGCACAAGAAAAGTAAATTCTCATTACGAGACAAAATTATTACAAATTCTAAGTGTGCAAATCATGGGAAAGAAAAGCAATGGGATTTATTTCTAGCAACAGAGAGATTTTTGTGATTCTAAGATCCTGAAGTACCCTAAGTTGACTGAAGCAGTAAACAAAAAAATGTTATTGAATCGTTACCCTATGACGTGTCCATGTATATTTCAGATGTTATATGAATGTCTAGTTTGTATATTGTTTATTATTTTAAAATTAACATAAGCTTAAATTCATTTGGAATAGCAAGTGTTTTGGCAAAGATTACGATGAAGAGCTTGAAATAATTAAAATTTATAATACAATATACACATAACATTGAATAATTAAAATTAATTAAATATTCTTTGAAAAAAATATGGCATCATATATTTATATTGAAAAAAGAGAGAAGCACGCATGTGTTTTGCACATACCAGATGTACTTAGTATTCTTTGGGTCCGTTTGATAAATAGATTCAAATTAATGATTTAATTTGAGTTAGTGCTATTTGAATTAGGATTTGAGTTAGTGATTTGAATTGTTATTCGAATTGATGTTTGGATGTGCATTTAAGTTTTAATCTAAGTATGGACGAAAATTGAAATTTGTGTTTGGAAAGGTAGTGAAGATAGTTTTTGATTTATTAATAAATCTAATAAAATCTTAATATTAATTATCTTAAAAAATATGCAATATAGATATTGATTTATTCCCCTCTTAATTAGGAACATAGTGAAAAAAGAAGCATCTCAATTAGATATCAAATGAATAAGTTATATTTTTTTTCTCAAATATAAGAGAGAGAATTTTAGTTTTTACTATAGCAAAGATATCCGAGTATCAAAAGTTTAAGGGGATGAGAATTTTGAAAACTTGGATTCTTAATACTCAAATGATTCAGATTTTGTGGTAAACAAACATATATCTGAAGGATTCTTGATACTCGAATATAAATTTGATTTCATTGAGTTTTAAGAATGCTTGAACCAAATATACCCTTTAAGCATACCTCGATGTAGAACAATTAACAAAACCCCTAAAACTCACAAGAGAGGCTCAATCGGCAAAATTTGAAAAAAGAGTTAAAGAAAACTTGAAATTAAGTAAATAACTTCTTTTTTTTACACCAAAAAAAGGCTTTTTTTTTAGCACCAAAGTTGTCCCAATTTTTTTCGAAGAAAAGAGAAAAAAGATTGTATCAAAGAGAGGAACCTAACTAGAGTGAAAACAAAAAAAAACAGG
This sequence comes from Artocarpus hirsutus, assembly GCA_946598075.1. Classification (NCBI taxonomy): domain Eukaryota; kingdom Viridiplantae; phylum Streptophyta; class Magnoliopsida; order Rosales; family Moraceae; genus Artocarpus; species Artocarpus hirsutus. The sequence goes on from CAMOHE010046924.1 coordinate 23,102, forward strand.
AACTATTTTAATGTCTAAAAAATTAATTTTTTAATACTTAAAAAAAAATTCATTGACCAAATAAAATTTTTTTAAAAAGTTATTTTAAAAAAAAAACCTCTGCTCAATGGCCTTGTCATTCTAGACAATCAACAAACTTTACTTCCATAGTTCCTATGCTCAAAGTGAGCGTCTCCCCTCTTCTTCTTTTATTTTTTGTTTCCATAGTCTTTTAAGATTCTGATTTTTAGCTGTTGATATTCTTGTCCAATACAAATCACAGTCTGTTTTTTCTTTGTAAATTCGGCATCCATATATTTTGGGAAAAAGAATGAAGGTAGAAGTGAACCGATGCAAAATACAGGAATGGTACCCAAATTCAAATCTGTCTCCATCAAAACCCTAATTCACGAGCTTTCTCAATCTTTTATTGACCACCTTCTCAACGATTCGAGACCTTTCCTTCGTTCGATTTTCGTCATGAACGAGGATGCTCTGCCAAATCAAAACTACAATTTACACGAAGAAGACGATTACCAGATCTGTGAGGGCTCCGTCGATGAGTTCGAGCAACCGTCTCTACCACTGTCGTTCCTAGAACTCGAATTGGCCGTCAAGGATTCGATCAAATCCCTTGGCGGCGCCGTCTTCCCCAAGCTAAACTGGAGTGCACCCAAGGACTAGTCTTGGATCAGTGCCACTGGAACACTAAAATACGTGTCGTTCGTCGAGATTGCGCTCTTACTTCGATCATCGGGCTCGTTCGTCGACGACCTCTGCCACGCCTACGGTTCCTGCGTCGACAAGACCTCCTCATGACCATAGAGCTTCGTCCTCATGCTTCGCAAGTGGTACCAGTCACTCAGGCCAGACATGGAGTTCCATTGCTTCGTGAAGAATTGGAAGCCGATCAGGATATCCCAGCACGAGATGACCACGTTCTACCCCACGCTAGTCGAGTGGAAAAACGAGATCAGGGCCCTGATTGGGAGATTCTTCGCAGAGAATGTGAAGGAGAGATTTGAATCTGAGAATTACACGTTTGACGTGCATGTGAGTGGAGATGAGAGAGTGAAGGTCAGGGATTTCAATCCTTGGTGTGGGTTTACTTTGCCATTGATGTTCACATAGGGGGAATTGGGGCAGAGTGTAGAGCATTGGGAGGAGGAAGAGGACGAATTGTAGAGAGTAGACGGGAGGTTAGGCCGGGATGGAAGACGGTGGTGCCATATGATATCTTCGATATGAGCCCTAGAAGTGAATAGGATCAGTTTCTAAAGAATGTTGATCAAGAAATTGATGAAAAATGGTACGTGGTTGAATTTTAAAATATTAATTCAAAATATTTTTTAAAACATAACTTTGATATGTTAAATACATAAATTAATAACAGATTTTGTTGATTTTTTTGTATACGCTTGAATTAGTGTAGAGTTATATATTCCAAAAGAGCCTTAACTAACTGGTTTTTTGGCTATTCTTTATCTACAATTAGAGTACATCGGATAACTCTTCTTCTGATGACTCTCCTTCCAACCACACCTAGAACTAAGGTTCTTGATATTGAATAATAGTTCTTAGGAAGTTTTAAAGTTTTTCAAACTCAAGTACTCACTTTATGCTTCTCAAATGATCTGAATAATTGAAAAAACTCACCTCCTATTGATAGTAATCAAATTTGGGGTTAAACCTTATCAGATTAGGCCTAAAAAATTTGAGTATAAAAGCGTAAAAAATGTATATATAAATTATCTTCTAATTGGCAAGCCGATCTCCTAGATCGGTTTACCAAATTTACTCCATCGGCAGTCCGAAGTTTTCTATTGACCTCCAAAACTTACGATGATATTGATCTGTGAGAATATTTTATTTTCCACACGAGATTTGTAAATAGAGTCTTAGTTTTAATTTAAATAACCTAATAGAGAAATTATCTGATAACAATCACATCCAGATAATCCTATTGAAAATAAAATATTATCTAAATAATTCAACATGTTTATCTTAAAACAATTAACAAAATTAATTCAATGAATAAACTAACATGAATTATTAAATCTAATCTTATCGAATTTTAACCAATCTAATAATTTGACATAATTCATCAATATGTAGGAAAGATATGTCGTATCGTTACATGATTTATAATGAGCTAGCAAAGGGGACTCAATGAACATATATAGTTCAAGCTCTTATAATTATAAAATACAATAACCCAGACACATATTTGATAATTATCAACTTTAACACTACTCCACTAAAAGCTTAAAGCTGTACTCTCGAACAATATAAAATTACAAAGCTTCAATAAATTAACCGTCCATGACATATCATAATGTATTACATCTCTATAGGATATTCATAATCGGCTTAAGAATAAATTCTATTTTACCTTTTCAATTATTTTATCTTGCGTTCCAATATCAAACCATTGAAATACTTATTATCCATTAGATAGTATATCATTTGGTTACACCTATGTATTCAAATGGTTGAGCGCTTTAGCCTTTCAATTACAGAATAATGCATATGAGGGAATATTATTAACTCTACCAAAAGAGCTATGGATTCCATATCTATGAATAATGAATCTATGTGAATCAAGAGTCATATCTCCAAAATACCGGTATGCATACCATCATTAAGTCAAGATTTCACCTTTTAGTACATCAAAAGACATAAGTCAAAAATACGGACCAATCAGTCATTTAAGGATGAAGACACAACACATATGATTGTCTAAAGTGAATTGATTTGCACAAACAAAATTATTAACCAAATCAGTTCAACTTTTATGTCCTGATCCAATACATCATCACCTATGACCATGCACCAATGTTTCTATTCATGAAATTTCACTTCGATGACCAAGACAAGCTATCTCCTATTAGGAATGTAGACAACATAATAATCTTAGCATGAATAAAGCGCCTAATTTCATTCCCTCAATTGCAGATCTTATGATTTATACCATCACTTTTAAAATTCATGTTTTCCACATAATTTGTTCATTATATGCACGATTTTTAAAGGTTTGGATGTACAGTCTCAGACTTTTGTTTCCTTATCATGCATTCAACAAAAATGAACATAAAGAGGACTACATTTATTATATGAATAATAAATAAACTCTTTATTGATAAAATGTCTCAAAAAACATATTACAACATTTTTCTCTTTAAGGCAATATTGAGTTGACGTGTCAGAGTAGGTCTTCCAAAGCAAATGCTTAGAAATCTTACAATTGTCATCTACTGATAATGGTGGTGGTGATTATGAACAATTTCTCCTGGTGAATTCCTGGAATTTGTAGGTTGGGTTACTTTTCATTTCTGTGATTATATTAATTTCTTACTTTTCATTAAGAAAGGGTTGAGCCTGTGTCTATCTCTCTGAGAAAAGCTGAGAAGGCAGGGGTTGACTCTGCCAATATAATATAGCTTGCATTTGTTCTGCGTACATATTCCACCAATCCTTTTTTTCACCCACTCTTCTGATCAGATTTAATCCACTTCTCCTATTAACTTCTAACTTCTTTTCTTAATATCCGATGATTGAGTTGCCGTCGAAGTTCCTGAATATTTTGGCATAAGCTCCTTTAAGATTGCGTTCCAATGTTTTATTGTATGGACCACCTGGTTGTGGCAAGACACACATAGTTGGTGGAGCAGCTTCTGCTTGTTCATTATGGTTTATATCAGTGAAAGGGCCTGAGCTGTTGAATAAGTATATTGATGCTTCCGAGCAAGCTGTTAAAGGAAAATTAAATCCTTTTATTTTCCAAAAATTTACATGAAATTGTACTGGAACCTACATAATATGAACCAATGTTCAATGATTCTCTCACTTAATAAGAAAGCTTAGTTAAAAAATGTTTGTTGCTCTTCCCCAAGGGAAAGTGTGTTAGATGCTTCAACTTAAATTGTAGTATCTGCTGTGCCAGCAGAGAAAAGTACCCCCGTTCAAAAAAAAAAAAAAAGTACCCAGAGGCATTATTGTTTAGGTGACTCGATCTTGCAAAGAGAAAATAGAACATGCATATTGACGCCCTTTAGCAAAAGATTAACTTTGATAATCTTAATGTTGCATACTGTTAATGTGTGTATGCCCACTGCAGGCGCATGATATATTCTCCAAAGCAGCTTCTGCAGCACCATGCCTTCTCTTCTTTGATGAATTTGATTCGATTGCCATGAAGAGAGGCCACGACAATGCTGGAGTAACAGACCGTTTGCTAATCACGTTAGCATCTCTTCTTTGCCTGTCCCATCGTTTGTTTATTATTTGAGTAGGTTTCTTAATTCATATTTCCCATTGTTGCAGTCTCTAACCAGATTAGATGGTGTTGATGTTTTGACTTGTGTTTTTGTTTTTGCAGCAACGAGGTTAGTCTGCTGTTGGTGTAATGATTATATCATTTGTGCATCTTAGTTGTTGATAGATCATAAAAGAAGCTTGACTTCTTTGTGAATTCTTTAGCTTATGGTGCATCAAAGAATAATTCAGACTAAAAATCATTAGCCCAACTCACAACTTATAGCTTATCTGTCCTATAAGATTTTGTAATATTTCTTAAAGCACTTTCTGGAGCTGGTTGTCTTGACCGTACTAATTTGCACATACTGGTATTTGAGATTATCCTCACGATTAGTGCTACTTGACCATGTAGGTGGTGTTTATCTTATTTGATAATCTTTTTCCTATTATAGCTTCTTAAGTTTCCTAATTGAATTGGCATTGCCAAATCTTTAAGTTGGCTTGATCATGTTAAACCTTGTAACATTGATTAATGACTTGATGAGATTATTGAAATTATTCTCTCTCTCTTTCTCTCCCTCCCTTCGTCTCAGTTAAATTTCTCTGATGTTTCCTTCGGTTTCCCCTTTGGCATTCTGGTGAGAAATGAACAAAAATGTTCTGATAAATAATTACCATCATCCAATGTAGCATTGAAAACTAATACCTTTGGTCAATGTGAGACATAAAACATTGGAAGAATGAAGCTAATGACTGCCTTCAGTCTACCCAAGTTATTCATAAAAATGAGAGGTATAGGTGAAATCTTGTGTTTGTCCTTTGTTTATTCGATTAAAGGTAACAGTCTCTTTGCATGATGTGTTCGTGTCGTTCTCCTTGTGTTGATAAACATATATTGTGATCATATGGTTCAGATTCCTTGTTTTGTTTTCTTCTTCCTTGTCATGATGACCCGTAATATAATGTATTCCGTGCATGTTATATAATTGTGTTTGACCTGTATTTGATGTTTCATTCTTTTTTTATGTTAGACCGGATTTACTTGATGCTGCACTTTTAAGACCAGCTAGGCTAGATCACCATCTTTTATGTGATTTTCCATCTCCACGTGAAAGATTGGATATTCTAACAGTTCTCTCTAGAAAGGTTAGTACCAACAGAATCATATATGCATGAAGGGGCTTCTTTTGGTTTTTAAATTAATAACTTGGTGCAAAAAGGGTAAGATAATTGATTGCTTCTGTTTTGGATTGGATGTTATTATTAATAACCATAAGCTCTCTATTTCAAGATGAATGAATGATATAGTTATGTAAGCACGGAGGTCTGGAGTTTGTTATAAACGGTGCTCTTCAAGTTTACTTGATACATTTGAGGTTGGAGCAATCTTTGTAAATGTTCCCATGTAATCTAGCCATTGTTATCTCCCAACATTTTGCCAATGTAGAACGTTGGCTATTCCATTTGACTAGGGATTTATTATATTTCGACATCATCTGTAACTTATTCGACTCTATAATTTCACTTATGTTTTATATTTTTGTGTTGTTGTGCAGAAGTTCAACCCTTGTTCAGGAGCATTCATTAACCAACATGTCTAGGTAGGTTTGATGCAACCCTTAGCTCGCTTCTGTCTCCTCCAGGTAATGCTCTATCCAAATGGAAGTGTGTTTAGAATCCTAGAGATTTACTGCATTTATTCGATACAAGTTATTGAACAAACAAATAAAACACGATTTGAATAAATGCGACAATAGTTTTAGTGGAAGAGCTGTACATTAATAGTATTTGGAAACTTGAAGTACAAAGAAAATTAATTTAAATTATAATTTATGAATAGCCATGAGTGAGGGCAAAGTACTCTTCGTATCACTTACAATACAACTGCTTTGAGGATCTTTGAGTTTGTCTCAATTTTGAGGAAGATAAATTTATTTTTTTTTTCTTTTTTGGTGTAAGATCATTGATTTTGAATCTTATTTAGTACGTGGAACTGAAATAGGATCAGTAGTAATATGGTATGCACTCGCAGTTGCGAATTGCGATGGTGGTGTTCAGCTGCAATTTTTTTAATAATTTTTCTTTAATTTTTGAATGACCCTTCCCCTGCAGCTTAAAGAAACCTTTTTATATATAGTGCCTTGTGTTTGTGCGATTGTGTCAATTTTTTTTTTTAAATACTGGGATAATGTAGATGTTTTTGGTTTATTCTAAATGAAGACGAGAACAAATAAGCTTGAAGCAAAGAAGTTGAAAAAGAGGCATAGTAAGAAACAATCTCATAGCATTCTAATCATATTTAATGAAAAATATCAAGTAAAAAAACTATACAAGAAATGAATCAAGCATAAAGTAATTATTGCCTTCATTTATTTAATTTGATAAAGTAATTAGATTGAATCTTTCATTATATATGCAGGTAAAAAGTTGGTGACATACTTGCGTGGTGACCATTTTTTCGCATTTCACAGAAGATAAAATAAAAGAAAAATTAAAAGAAATATTTTACAGAAACATGATAAAGATATGGAGCGTATATAACAAAAATTTTTATAGAATTTTTGTAAAACAATGTTATAGAATATATTAATTTTTATGCTTAATATATATATATATATATGTATGTATATATGCAATTACTGCTTACTAGGTCAGCGTTTTTCTAACAAAAACGTTCTCTATATGAAATTACTATCTTCTTCACCTAATCTTTGGCATCAATAGGACGTACGTGTGGGCGTGGACGAAATTAGGGTTTATTAGTGGTAATTTTTTCACTTTAGTCTCCCATTAATCTCAACGTATGAGTGAAGCCGGACTAAGAAGAAGGAACTTTTCTTCTATCTTTCTCTCTTTAAACAGCTACCTTAAGTTCTCTGGCAAAGCTTTTGCAATCTCATTAAGACTCAGTTGTATGTAGAGTGAATAGAGGGGCCTTTATTTATAAAGAATGAGAGACTTAATTAATATTAGAAGCTTCCTTTATTTTAATTTTAAATATTACATATTTCATAAAGATATAAAAGATAAATTTCCTTTTTCCCTTATCTTGTAATGACCTAAAAAATCCAATAATTAATAAATATAATTAATTAAGGATTTTTTTCATAACTATGACATAAAGTTCATAGGAAAATATAAGTTTAGGGCTATGTTTGGGAACATTAGAAAAACAAGTTCAGTACAATGTAAATCTCTCATATGCTACAGTAATTTGCTACAATGTAAAACTTTTACATGCTACAGTGTTTAAGTTCCAACTTCAAATTCTAATTAATATCCCAAATGGACCCTAGAGCTTATAAGTTTATGTTTCGCTAAGAATTAGAAGAAATGTTTATGAGAGAGCGTGAAAATTTAAGAAAATGATTGACTCTAGACAAGTCAATACATTTTTAATAGTTCAAACGAAATTTCAGTCTGATAGCAAAGCGTTAGATTAATTATGTTAAATAAAATTCAAGAATTTAACTTTAAGGGTTTTCTTAAAAAACTTGAACATTTAATGTGAAAATTTAGCTTAGAATTCTACAATTCTATAATTAGAGTGAATTTGGTAGTATTCAATACCGATAAGTGCTTCAAGGATATTGTTAGGAAGCAGTTTAAGATCATGAGACCTTTCATCTTAAAGTTAAACATGAATGGAGTTCATTAGCAAGAGACGTTATATTTAATTTCAAGTATGGGTACTGCATTAAAAGTGTTCATATAGACACTTTAATGCAGTTAAACGAAATTAGTAAGCTCTTTTTTCATTTAAATTGTTTGTTAAAAGTGAAATCAAGGAACTAGCATCACAAGCAGTAAGAACTTAGCTTATAATAGTAATGATCGAGAAAATTCTAGAATTAAATGATGTAATTTACATATTTAAGTCAAGGACTTTCTTAAATAATATCGTGTTTGACTTTTACAACTAAAGGATTTATGGATTTAATATAAATATCTTAGAATTCTATAGCAAGTTTTAAAGTTAAATTTATTAACTTTCGTAACAAAATAGGTTGATAAAATTCTTATTGCAATTTAAGTCAGAAGAAATTTCAATCCGTAAATAACTTGAGAATTTTAATTACAAGAATTTCCAAATTTAGTTTGATGTTAGCAGTCTACTAAGAAATACTCTAATGCTTAACAAGTCCATAATTACTAATTAATTAAAAATTAGAGTTATATGAGTAGCAATTTCGGTAGAGAAATGCAATCCAAGCTTAGGAATTGACATTGTTCAAAACTGTGTCATTACTAGGACTAGATATAGAAAAAATCAAGTTTTGATTTTTATTAAGTCTAGAAATGATTATAAAACTGAAATAGTCTAATATCGATACGTGATTAAAGTATATTGGTATCTGCTTAGATAGAGATTTGTGTGTAACTATAATTGAGTAGTAAGAAAGGACCTGTCGAGAATCAAAATTTTCTATCAGCTAAGTTAATTATTCCTAGGGAATATAAATTTGATCTGTTTAGTGGGAATCTTTAAGGATAAGCTCAAGTACAAGATATGACCATTTGAACAACCTTAATGTGATGATATCTTTGATGGTATTATGAGATGCCAATCTCATCATCTTTGGCTTAAGGAATGGTACCAATATTAAAACAAAAATTTAGTTCCATGAAGCTTGATTTAGAGCCTAATTAAAACTAAGTTAGGTGGAAAGATTAATTAGTGTTAAGTCTATTAATAGAAGTGCCTTCATCAAGCCACCATTTTTGCTTCATTTTCTCCTCCTCCTCCTCCTCTCTCTCTCTCTATCTCTAAAAACTGGTTCACCTTAAGTCCACTCTCCAAAGATTTTCTTTCTTTTTTCCACAATAAATCTTTAGCCAAAATAAAGAAGGAGGAGAAGTTAAATATCTTAGAGAGATCATAAAGGGTATTTTCAAAAACCTTTCTTCTTCTTCATTTTCTTAAGTAGAACGAAGTTTGTATTTTTATTAAGTTAGTTTGTGATTTAGTGACCAAACTAAGAAGAAAAAGGAGGAGGAACTAGTCTTTTTGTGAGTGATTTCAAGAGTGTTTTTTCAGGGGTAAGAACTCTATACTTTTCTTCTTCCATCTCTTGGTTTGATTTAAAGTTTGTATTTTTATAAATTACTTTATGATTTGGTATGAAAATGGTATGTAATAATCCCTATATGTGTTGATTAATACAATTTTACAAGTCTATTGTTGTAAAAAGTTTAGACTATGCTTGTTTAGTTTAGATGGTATGTTTTTGTGTTGTGGAAAATTTTTTCACAAACTTTGATCATAAAAATGGAAGCCTTAGAGTTTAATTTTAAATTTTTCCTAAACACGAAACTTTTAGATTTTGACATTTTGAACAAAACTTCATGATTGTAAAAAAGCATTGTTTTGACTCTAAGTCAGGTTTTCGAACAGTTTTTCCAAAATTACCAAAAATTGTTTTATGGCTGTCCAAAAACTATTTTCTTGTTATAGCTATTCTTTTTGGCTGGTTCAAGCCGTTTTGGGTTTGAATCACAATTTTTACCGAACATAAAAGTTTTAGATTGATTAGATGGAAAACTTTCGTGAAGAAAACTTTTCCAAATTCTACTTTTAAAAAACATTTATGGATAGTTTTTCAAAATTGTCCAAAAATATACAAGGGATTGCCACTGTTTTTCAAGCTTTTGGGCCTTTTTGAGGCCGAATTATAATTTTTGCAAAACACGAAAGTTTTAGATCTCGATGAACTGAAGAACATTCGTGAAGAATAAAAGTTGAAATTTAGCCTACATGATATAGTTATGGGCAATTAAATATGGCTATTAGTTTTAAACACTAAAGAGCAAATTTCGTTTTTCAACCATAACGACCTCTGAAAAGTCTGAATTATAATTTTTACAAAACGCAAAAGTTTTAGTTTTTGATGAAATAAAATTTCGAGAAAAGAGTTTTGTAAGAATCTGTCTCTAAACTGGACTAAATTGGAATAATAAAACAGTCAAAACGTTTTAATTGATAAAGTTTGCAAAAAAAATCACCAAAAATGGACACACTAAAGACAGTAAAATAAATTTTTATAAAAATGAAAGTTTGAAACTTTGTCAAATAAACAAGAAACTTTTATGAAGAAAAATTTAAGAGAAAGACTGTCTTTAACATATAGTTTTACGATAACTTTTAAAACTAACCAAAAAGTACCTCTTGGTACTACTTTTACAAACAAACGCCCATTTAGCGACAGGATTCTATTTTGCAACAAATAGAGAAATTGTAGTACTTAAAAACCTATACGAGTCTATAGTTACTGTTTTACCAAATTCTGACTCTATTTTAAAATGTCAATTTTTTAACATGAAACTTTAGTTAAAACAGATATAATTTTTCCATAAACTTTATCATTTTTCAAATAAATGTTTGAAAGGATTTTATAGTCAAATACACTAGACCCTTAGTATTACGACGATAGACATGGGCCCAACACCCTTTTTAGTCTAAGAGCCCTCTTGGGTCAAAGTTTTAATGATATAGTATATGGAATGCCTTAGAAATGTTTTTAGGCTTAATATGTCTTAACCCAATTACGAGCCCAATAAATGAATTACAAAAATGGTTATTTAGAACGTAGTTCATGAACCCTAAAGTTGTGCAATTATTAAATTAGTTAATTGAAATTATTTAGATTTAGGTAATGATAAGATAATTAATTAATTGCTAAAATTAATTAATTATCAACATAAGCACGAATTAAATAAAGACAATTAAGGAAAACTAAGATTATGAGGATTTAATTAATTAATCCTTGTAATAGAAATACTGATTTTTACGATCCTTTGAGAAGGGAAAAATACGTCCTAGGAAAGGATTAAAATCCTTACAATTATGCTAAAATTTAAATAGCATAAGATAAGTTATTCTTACACTCAATGGGTATTTCTATACAGAATTTGTCCATAGAGGATAAGAAATCTCGGCAAGTAGAGAGCCTTACTTGGAAAAACAGGTAAGTAATAATCTCGTCTATAGTATGAATAATTTAAATAAAATGTTTTCACATGATTTCTAAAATTATAAAATGCATGCTTAGTGTTCTACCCTGCCTTGTTTTATTAGGTCATATTTACTTAGCTAAGATATGCTATGTTTGTATGTTGTTAGGTCATATATGATAAGTGATGTATGTTGTATTAAAATATATTGTTTACTCACTTTTAGTTAAGCATGTTTTAAATATTTGGTACATATTGCATACACATAATAAGACAAATGAAACTAATAAGATAAGATAAGGGCGTCGTACCAACCTCTCGACTTACGGTGAAGCTTTAGTTAAGTTCTATATAGTTAATGATCTGGTGTCATGGAGACCTTGTGAAACCTAACTTCCTATGGATCGCATGTAGCAAGTACAATCACCAGAGCCCATTCAATAAGATAAGACAAGACTTCAATAATTAAGCATAAAACAAGTCGATAAGTAAGCATAGAATGTTCATATATATCTTATCAAATTATTTCAATTATGTTTTGCGAATTTAACTTCCTACTTGTTGAGCAAAAGCTCATTTAAGTTTGTTCATGTTTTAGGTAAGTAACCTGTCAACAACACTTGATTGGACAGTTACAAACAGCAAATGAATAGTGGAAACAGGAATGGATAATGTTTACACAAAAATGTAAATTCCACATTATTATTTATTAAATTATGTATATAAATATGATTAATAGTTGTTATGCAAGTATGTCATAGAAACTAAGGTTGTAGTTATACAACCTTAGTGTAGAAAGTTTTAAGATTCAAAATGTTGCAGTAGATACTACAACATATATAAGTAAATTTCAAATAAGAATTTATAATGATATTTAATTTGGAAATGTTTTAAAAGAAAAAAGGTTTTATGAAATTATTGTTATTACGTTTTAAGAAATTATTATGATGTTGAATTTAAAGAACTAAGTCTTAAGAAATAATTGTGTTGAAAAATTGTTTGTCGCTTTGGTGCCTTAATTGTCGTTTTCAGGTTATATACTTGTTAAGGCTTAGGCCAATTATTAATAGATCTAAGGGTCAGGGTTGTATGAATTAGCCTTTGATCTAATGGTTGTTATTTTTAAGCCCATGGCATATATTAGTGTTCTTAGGCTTAGGGTTTCATTCATTCAAGTCTTTATGAGAAAGAGCTACCGTTTTTAGTGAAAGAAACTTGAAAGTATTAGAGAGAGTCCTTTGCTATAATCTTTGGAATACGTAGGAGAGATTTGTGTGAGTTTGAGGGTTGTAGCCTCTTGATTGAATAGTAAAGAAGATGATAGCTGGTGCTTTCTCCCCATGGATGTAGGTGGTAATAGCGAACCATGTAATTTCTATGTTTCTTCTTTCTTTTTGAGCTTTTTTGCAACTTTCTTGGTTGTTGTAGATTTCTGGTTCTTTGGCTCGTGGATTATCTTGATTTGTGGTCGAGCTTTGGAATTAGGGTTCGTGTTTGGGAAATTCTAGAATCAGTTTAACAAATTATTATTTCTTTAAAAGAAATATTTTAAGAAAACATTATTAAGATTTTATTTTAGAAAAAGAAAATTTCACCACAAAATCTAAGTACCTTGTCTTAAAATATATTTAAGTTTAAGATTATTTGGTTAAGTAACGACCATATAGGTAGGATCGTTACATATCTGCATGTGGTGCAAGGCATAGAAAATCTCTTTATGCTTGCAGCACTGGTCATCAATTAAGAGAGATAAGAATATACTACTTGTTACTCATTCTAATTTGTTTCCAAATTTAAATTTCCAATTTTAAGTAAATCACATCTATTAAATTTATAAACTTGTAGAAAAGAAAACTTAGTGAACAAGTCTTAGATTGTACAAAGGAACTCTTTGATGTGTTGTCATAGACCCCACCTGGGTCCTATTGTGTGTCTTATGAAATTACTTACTATTCATTTATTACTAAATAATCTTATTATTTAATAATTATAAATCAATTCATAACTAATTAAACCAATAATTTTATTTGTCCAAATAGTATTTACAAGGATGATGGGGGACTAATGGACCTATAATTTCAAGCTCCAATAAGACTAATGTATTATTAAAACTCTTTAATTAATATGCTACTCTTTTATTAATCACAATGTTACTACTAAAAACTTGAAATTGCACTCTTGAAATTATAGATGTAATTACTCATAATCTAGAGTTGTCCATTTGTTATAGCCATTGCACATAAATTGATCTTTCATAAAAAAAATTCATAATTAGAGCTAGGTAAAATCTGTTAACTTCTCTAATTGTTTTTTAATCCTTGAGTGTCATTGATTCTCTAATGAACAAACATTCAAGAATCTAATTATAAATTGAGCACTCATATTATTCAAGACTTGAATTAATACTTAAGATAATTATTTATCTATTTTTGGATTCCATCTTATAATATTAACATTCCCAGCTTCTTGTTAGACTAGGTGTCCTATGGATTAAACAATGTAATAGTTTTCTTGGAGACATTTAATCAATAAATAGTTTATTAATTGTTTCATATATCAAATATGTCCTCTTTATATTTGTTCCCATTGAATGTAGGATAAGCAAACTATATAAACCTTTAAGATCATGCATAGGATGAACAAATTATATGGAATACATGAATCTTAAAGGTGATAGTCTAAATAAAAAGATCCATAATCGAATGAATAAAGTTAAGCATTTTATTCATATAAAGATTGTTATATTGTCAACATCTCTAATGAGAGATGCCTTGTTTGTTGGACTCCACGAGCAGAAATATTGGTATATTATCATAGGTAACAATCTATTGGATCAGAACAAAAGTTGTATTGATTTGATTTATAATTATGTTTGTTTAAATCAATTCACTTTAGATAATCATATGTATCATATCTTAATCCTAAAATGAATTAATGGGCCGGTATTCTTGACTTATGTCTTTTGATGTACCAATAGGCAATATCCTAAATTATGTGAAGGTATATGCATGCAGTACATTAGAGATATGAATCTTGATTGATGTAGACTCTTTATTTATACTTATAGACATTATCCTGTAATTGAAAAACTAAAGCATTTAACCCTTCGAATACATATGTGTAACTGAATGGTATACTATTTGCATTGGTTATGAATGGTAAGCTTTTTAATGGTGAGATAATAAAACATGAGATAAAAATAATCGAGAAGATAAAACCAAATTTTCTAATTAATTCGATTATGAATATCCTATGGGAATGTTACAAATTATGCTATGTTATAGATGATTAACTTATTAGAGTTTCGTAATTTATATAGGGTTCGAGAGTACAGGTCTAAACTTTTAGTTGAATAGCTTAAGAGTTGATAATTATAAAATGAACATGTCAAGGACGTGTTATTTCATAATTATAGGAGCTTGATCTATATATGTCCATCGAGTCTCCTTTGTTAGCTCACAATATCTCCTGTAACGATACAACGTATCTTTTCCTACATATTGGTAACTTATATTAATTTTTAGATTGGTTTAAATTTAGTTGATTGGATTTAATAATTCATTTTAAATTATTGGTTGCATTAATTTTATGAATTGTTCAAGATAAACATATTGAATTATTTGGATATATATTTTATTTGATATGGGATTATCTATATGACTATTTTAATCAGATAACTTCTCTACTAGATTATTTGGATTAAAATAAGATATAGAAACTTCTAGAACTAGGCAAACTGCCACGCCAGTGACTAAGTCCGATAGGCTAGTGGAGCGTAACTTAGTTACGTAAAATAGTATGACCGATAAACCGATGGTCAGGATGAACAGGTCGGTTGGGCATAATCCTATTACGATTCTTTCACATGTTTTGATGTAGATTTTAACCTAGTTTTAAATTTAGAAGCCCTATCTAGGTAGAATTGACTTTGTACTAGCTCCTATAAATAGGATACCTATTCCTATTGTTATTTAGACCACCAGAGAAATTTAGAGAGGGTTTTTAGGGAGAGAAACTCTAAAACTCCCATAAGGTTATTGTTTATTATCCTGAACTTTAGCTCTTAGTTTACTCTTATGGTTGGAAGGAGGCGTTAACAAAAGGAGAATTGAACGACGTATGCCCACTCTTACTTCAGTCGTGGAAAAGAAAATTGCAAAGAAAACTAGTTGGTTGAAGCTTTTTCAAACGTAATTCTCAATAGCAGTTCTATCAAAGTTTTACTTATCAGAAGTACGGTTCCAATCCTAACAGATGCATATGATTTTAATTAATTTATATATATAGCATGTCTAACTTGTTATTTAGAAAAAGACATTAAGTTAAAAATTTTTTAATTCAACAATGTTCTTTTTTTTTTTTACAATTGGTATCAGAGCTAGGTTTTAAGTTGATTTTATGAGTTTGTGGTCATGCTATGTACATATATTATGTGATCTTGATCTCTTCTATACTTGAATTTAATCTCTAAGGTTTATATATATATATATATATATATTTATATGTTCTCATAAAATTATGTGGTGAATGCTATTAATTAATTGTGAGTGATTAAACTTTTGGTTTTAGTTATGTTTTGATTAATAAATTTTTTGCTGGTTGTAGTTCCTTAGAGGTTAGAATGTGTATCCAAATTTTTTTTATACAATTAGACGGTGGTCTATCATCACCATCTAGGAGTTTGTTATTTTCTTTTATAGAAATTTTATAAGCCAAAAATGGTATAGGTTTTGGTAGTAAATTTTCTATTAAAATATTGAAGACAGATCTTGAAGATAAAGATGATTATAGTTCTATGTTTTTTTCTATGTTTACAAATTTTTTATGCTTTTGAATTGTTAAAAAATAAATTAAAAACTGCATAATTTTTTTTGGTAAAAGATTGAAAAATGCTGATTTAACGTCAGATCGACGGGTTGGTTACCCTATACTGGCCAATTGATTGCTAATAAAGCCACGGGTTTTGTATGAAACTAGTAGGCCGGAGATTACAGACCGGCAGGCTTGTTTGGGGCAAAAACATTGTTAAAAAAATGGTGCATTTTTGGTGCAATTGTTTATTTTTGTTTTTTGAGACAATTGTAAGAAACATGAAATTTTTTTAGACAATTCCTTGTTTTTTCTGCAAAAAGGTCGGACACATCAAAAAGAATTGCAAAGACCTCCATGCTAAAGGAGGTAAGTTCGAACTTCTTATTATTGAGACTTGTTTAGTTGAAGAATCAAGTGACACATTGGTCATAGATTCTAGAGCAACTAACCATGTTAGTGTTTCTTTGTAGTTAAAGAAACAAGAATTATGCCACATGAGCACTTCACGTTACGGATGTGCAACAGATCCTTTGTGTTAGATGAAGCAGTAGGAGATGTCCATTTTGATAGTTATGGAGTTAAGATTTGAGAGATTGTTTTTATGTTCCTAAACTTAATAAGAATTTAATTTCTATCACTTGTTTATTTAAAGATTCTTATTCAGTTTCCTTTAATAATAAAGTTGTGATTTGTAAAAACAAATCTTTTATTTATACTGGATGGATGCGAAAAAACCTATATTTTATCAAACCTAAGATGGACTCATTGTTGAACACTGAGATAAATGATAACTCTAAAAGACTTGAGACTTCTTACTCTAATAAGACTTATCTTTGGCACTTGCAATCAGGTCACATTAATCTGAATAGGATTCAAATGTTGGTAAGGGATGGACCTCTAAATCATTTAGAGATGGATTCTATACTACAATATGAGTCTTGTTTGGATGACAAAATGACCAAAAGACCATTTGGGTTAAAGGACAATCGAGCCAAAAAGGTTTAAAAGTTATACATAGTGATGTTTATGGTCCTAGGAACATCAAGATACAAGGAGTATATGAGTATTTTGTCGCATTTATTAATAACTACTCGAGATATGGGTACATTTACCTTATGAATCATGAGAGCGAAACCTTTGAAAAATTCAAGGAGTTTTGAGCTGAAGCTAAGAAGCAATTAGGTAAGCCCATAAAGGCACTTTGGTGGTAAATACTTCTCTGATGAGTTCTTAGGACACTTATTTAAAGAATGTGATTCTATCTATTTGACTGTGTCTAGCACTCCTCAGTTAAATGACATGGCTGAGAAAAGGAATAGAACTTTGTTGGACATGGTTAGGTCTATGATGAGTTATTCCACATTGCCATTGTCTTTTTGGGGATATGCACGACAAATTGTATCTTATCTTTTGAACAATATGCCTTCAAAATCGGTTCCTAAAACTCCTCACAGGTTATAGGCGGCTAGGAAGACATTCTTAAACCATATTTATATATGAGGATGTCCTGCTCATGTCCTAGACTAGGAAGCGAATAACTTGGAAGCATGTTCGGAAGTGTATGTGTTACTAGGATATTAAAAAGAGACAGAAGGGGGTTATTTTTATAACCCAAGAGAAAATAAAGTTGTGGTTTTCCAACAAATGCAACTATCCTTGACAAAGTTACATGAACGACGTTAAGCCTCGTAGTTGAGTGGCACTCGAGGAGTTAGTGGAAGATTCAAACACTTCGAGGGTTCTTGTTGAATCCAATCTAATCAACATAGAAAAAATGGCTGAACAACAACCTAAGGAGCTTCGACATAGTGGGAGGATTAGGCGTCAACCTAAAAAGTATATGTCCAATGGTGAAGCTTACTTGGCTGAACCGCTTGATCATGACAGAGATCCTTACACTTACAAAGAAGCCATGGAGGATGTTGATTCAAAGCTTTGATGGAAGCTATAAACATTGAGATGAAGTCTATGAAGACTAATTAAGTTTGGGCGCTTATGGACCTTCTTGAAGGCATAAAATCCATAAAGTGTAAGTAGGTCTACAAGAGGAAAATAGTTGTAGATGAAAAAGTTAAAACCTATAAGGCTAGACTGATAGCAAAGGGATACACGCAAAAGAAAGGAATCAATTATAAGAAAACCTTTTCGCTTGTAGTTGTGCTAAAGTCCATCTGTGTTCTCTTGTCCATTGCTACCGCTTTTGATTACAAGTTTTGAAAAATGGATGTTAAGATGGCCTTTTTGAATGGCTATCTTGATGAGACTATATATATGGTACAGCCAAATGGGTTCAAAGTTAAGGACCAAGAGAATAAGGTCTATAAGCTAGAAAAGTATATTTATGGACTTAAGCAAGCTTCTCATTCTTGGAACATAAGATTTAATCAAGAGATTAAGACTTATGGGTTTGAACGAAACATGGACGAATAATATGTTTACAAACACATTAAGAATAAGAAGGTGGTTTTTCTACTACTCTATGTAGATGACATTTTGCTTGTTGTCAATGATGTTGGGACATTGTCATTGGTCAAATTATGGTTGACTAAGCAGTTTAACATGATAGACTTGAGTGAAGCTAATTATGTTCAGGGTATCTAAATCTTTTCGAGATAGAAAGAATAAAATAATAGCTTTATCCCTAGCTACCTAACAAAATTCTCAAGAAGTATGTAATGTAGGATCCTAAGAAAAGTGGGCAACTATATATATCTAAAATTACTCTTCTTGAGAAAGACTCGCTAAAGTCTAACAACGAAAAAGAATATATGAAGAAGGTGCCTTATGCTTTGGTAGTAGGTAGTCTCATGTATGCTATGCTTTACATATGACTTGACATATGTTATGCAGTTGGGATTGTGAATAGATACTAGTCAAATCTAGGACCTAACATTAGATTATGGTCAATCATATTTTTAAGTACCTGAGAAGAACTAGAAGTTATATGCTAATGTATTCTGGTGAGAATCTAATATCTCTTGGACACACTGATTTGGATTTTCAATCCCATTTGGATTCAAAGAGATCAACTTCAAGATCTGTGTTCACTCTAGGAGGAGACGTTATTGTTTGTAGAAGTATCAATCAAGATCACACTTCGAATTCAACAATGGAGGCTAAGTATATGGTAGCTAGTGAAGCTTCAAAAAAAGCTATATGGCTCTATAAGTTCCTTGGAAATCTTGAGGTAGTTTCTAGCATGGATAAGCCGATAATTCTATACTATGATAACACTGCAGCGATAGCTAATTTTAAGGAACCAATATTTCACAAGAAGAACAACCATATATATCAGAAGTATTATGTGATAAAGGACTTCATAGAGAACAGACATGTTGCAGCATGCAAGATCACGTCTAAGGACAATATAGCTGATCCTTTTATGAAGACACTACCAAAGTGGGCTTTTGAGAATCATGTAAAGGCTATGAGAATGCGTAACATGTCATATTTACTCACTTAGGGCAAGTGGGAGATTGTTAAGCTAGGTGTCTTAAGAATTAAATGTTATAATAGTTTCTTGGAGAGATTTAATCAATAAAGAGTTTATTAATTATTTCATATATCAAATATATTCTCTTTATGTTCATTCATGTTGAATATATGATAAGCAAACTAATGTCTAAGATTATTAATATAAACCTTTAAGATCATGCATATGATAGATAGATTATGTAGAAGACATGAATCTTAAAGGGTAGTCTAAATAAAAAGATATGCAATCGAGGGAATAAAGTTAGGTGCTTTATTCATATAAATATTGCTATGTTGTTTACATCCCTAATGGGAAATGGCTTGTCTTGGTTATTGGAGTTGGAGTCCATGAGTAAAAACATTGGTATATTACATTGGTATATTATCATAGTTGATGATATATTGAATCGGGATAAAAGTTGAATTGATCTTATTAATAATTCTATTTGTTTAAATCGATTCACTTTAGACAATCATGTGTGTCATATCTTAATCCTGAAATGAATTAATGGGCCCATATTCTTGACTTGTGTCTTTTGATGTACTAAAGGGTGACATTTTAAATTATATGAAGGTTCGCATGCCAGTATATTGGAGACATGACTTTTGATTGACGTAGACTCGTTATTTATGTGACACCCCCCTTCCGGACGTCACAGATAACGTTACATTCATTCGTTAAAACTGAAGCAAACTATTGTAATTGATAACATGTATTTGAAATCATAGTTTAGAAAAGCATTCCCAGGATCTTTACATACATTTTTTTTTATAGAAATATACAAATATACAAATACTATTTATATTAAATCATAATCTTTCTTAATTAAAAACAATTTGCTTTTCCCATAGACATTGTATAAATAGTTTGCTAATATTATTTAAACTTAAATGGCACTTGAAAAACAAAAGACAAAATTCTTAGAATTTGTCTCGGCCGGCAGGCCGAACTCAACCGGCAGGCCGAAGGTCACCCATCGGCAGGCCGTCCGAGGCCTTGCAGAATGGGGTTTTCAAAATCCAAAAGATCGGCAGGCCGATGCTTGGCATCCGACAGGCTGATTGGAAAACTTCGACAGTCCGACCAGCATGGTCGGCAGGCCGAACTTAAAAAAAAAATTCTTTTTAAAACAAGTTTTAAAACTTCAAATGCGGAAGAAAATTAATAAAAATACATTAAACAATCATTCACAAAATTTATAAAATTATATATCCTTAAAATATAAACGTACTCAAATAAAAAATTATAGAGTATTTCTTATAAAACTTCTTTCCTTGGCGTTCTTCCATTTGCAACCATCTTCTTTAGCTCACACGCCCATCATAGTGTCCTCCGCCTATTCCATCACTTTCTTACCCTTATCTGCAACATGATGAAAACTTGAATAAGCTAATGCTTAGTAAGTACATTGTAATTCTCACAATTTAAAACATTTCATAAACATCATCATCATCAACTTTAAAACATTTCATGAACATCATCATCATCATCATCATCATCATCATAATAGTGCACTAGGCACATTTTCATAGGAACATATCTTTCATTACATCATTCATATTAAAACTCATCCATTTTATCTTTAGGGGCCCAAGTGTTGCACCATAACATCATCATCATAGGCGCGCCGTCATGAG